>PVJN01007623.1:0-68064 GCA_004026805.1 Lasiurus borealis | reverse complement strand
CACACTCACCATGTTCCGTGCTGCCAGAAAGCACACGCAGAAGACCGCGTGGTTGGGGAACAGGCAACAGCGCTTTGCCAAGTGCGTGTTCCAGCGATTTGTGTGAATTTCAGTGATTGTTTTCCTTTGGGGGCCCCACTTCCTCTTGTTACTTCCTGTGGCTCTGAGCTCCCTGGAGTTCCCCCCGCCACTGGCCGGGGAGCCTTCTCTCCCTGAACTCCAGGCAGGGCTGCGGTGGACTCCTCTGACCGGCACACCCAGCCAAGCGCAGCTGAGAGTGTGGAGGGGGACGCAGGGCACAACCACCAAGTCCGTGCTCAGCGCGGAAGGCACAGGAAGAGCCAACTTGGACGAAGAGGCTTTTGCCATGGATGCTGCCGATTCTAACCTGAGGGTCGGAGCTGAGCCTCGGGGGTTCCAATCTTTCAAACAAAGGTGTGGGGTGCAGGGTGTGTGCTCAGATCTGCACATTTTAAAGGGAAATGATTCTTGAGCTTCCCCCAGTGCTAACCCAATTAATCTTGGTATAGGGTTTCTTAAATATGTGTAGACATTACATGGGTATAAACTCATTTTTATGGCTGATACATATTTCTAAAATCAAAAGAAAATGACACACTAAAAATAGGAGTTGTACAAGAAGAATAAAACGCACATGAACATTAATTTCACGTAATGTGGCTTTGACTACACGGAGCGGCTGCTTACAGCATGACTACAGAGTGGCAGCCACGACAGGTTCTCTGCAGCTCTTCAACCCCGTCCTGCCATAGGCCTTGTGATGCTCACTGCTCTCTTTTTTTCCATTTGCTCTACTAAGAAATCCTCATTTGTACAGATTGGTCTGACCTCATTTAGCCTCTACTTCAACATTCAATCATCCGTTTTATCGCAATAACTTATGATCAGTAGAATGGAACCAACAACCAAAAAAAAAAAATCCAGAAACACAAATACAAATGTGGCCAATGAATCATCATGGTACCATACCTTGATAACACGGCCCCTAACCCCCCAGTGACCCAGAAGACACAGATATTAGTCATTTTCATTGTCCACCGAACAAAAACTGAATAAAGCAATCCTGGTAGGGAATTGGCAGATCCCCTAGAATGCACTGTAGACCCCAGTTTGAGGCCGGAAGCTGGAGCGAGACCGGAAAGGTCAGAGGTCTAAGTTCTTTTCTTAGCCTTGTACAGACTTAATTAGTGGGCTTTTATATATCTGAGACGTTTTGAGATCTGTAGTTTGATGGTTCTTTTACAATTGTGTTAATGAACTCAGAAATGCTGTAGACAGAGTACATGTTTGTTTAGCAACAGGCTAGATTAAAATGGCTCAGTGTAGTCAAACCTGTACATTAAGAATGTTTGTAGTCAGGAAGGACAGGAGCCATATTTTATTGGTTCTAGTAAAAACTCTCAGATAGCAATACTCAGAACCATAATCAACATCCTTGGTTGTCAGGGTAAAATAACGTTGTATTAGTTTTGCTTTACTTTATCCTAAAGTGTAATGATCTTGTTCTCTACCTGGTGCTATGGAATAAATAAAACGCCTTAAAACAAACAACCTACGTCTAAGCTCACAGTGTTAAGATATCATGTCGGTAGGTAATTCCAATACTCCCCATGGTTGCTACAACTAGAGCTTTAAGACTCACATATATCCTCACACACCTCCCATCATTCTATCCTACGTTTCCATTTCAAAATTTCCAGTATTGGGTTTCTAAGGCAAGGAGGTAAAGCCATTTCGTATGGTTAACATTTTAGGGGAAATTCTTTTTGGTTTCCCCACTCTCTAAAGTCCTAATGTTTATCATCACCGACTGGGTGTGATTTGTCTTCAAGTTAACTAACAGCGCCATGATGGCTGGTTACCCTTGAAATCTCATAGCTTCTCCAGTAAGGTGGTAAGAGAAAGCATTTCCCAACAGTCTCTCCTGCAGGTTCCCATTAGTGCTAAACATACAAGAGACATTTAGAGAGGAGGAAAGAGCACATTCTCCCTCAGATTTTAGAAAATTTTTCTTATCAAAATTCCTGGTTATTATCCCTAAAGACTCTCTTTCTCTCAAAATTTGAATATATTTTCTATATATTATATATATTATGTGTATATATTTAAACATATACATATACATACACACACATATATATATATATACTGAGTATACACATGAGTATATGAGATTAGAGATAGAGATGGAGATATGTTTATGTGTGTTCTCAATATGTATGTATGGGTATATTTTCATGTATACATGTATATAAGCACACGTGAGTGTGATATCTGTGTATGTGTGTGCACATGCATGCATGTGTGGTGTGTGTGTGTGTGTGTGTGTGTGTGTGTGTATGCCCAATATTTATGTTGAAATGTTCAGTGAAAAAGGCAGGCGTTTTTATTATAGGAATCTGACTTAAGTAAGCATGTGGGCTAGGGCTGTAAGGAAACACATTCCCTAAAATACGAAGATGGGATAATAATAGACAACCGCCATATCCCTCCCCATTCCTACATCTGTGTATCATTAGCTAATGCTCTTGATAGTAACATTATCCAATTGCTTAGTTACTTCTACACATTTGTGCATACCTCTCTTATTCCTTAATACATTGAATTACTATTATTTATGCTCTCTTTCTCCAACTAAACAGAGCTAACAACCAAAGAAAGTTTCATTATTCTCTTGTGACCCCCAGTGTGGTACCTGGCACAGGAGTAAGTGCTCAATAATTCTCCTTGAATTAATTAAATGTCCAGATGAATGGATGGATGAATGGATGGATGGATGGATGGATGAATGGGGACAAGCCCATCTCTCTAAGCGACCTCAGAGCAGAACTTGCCTTATTCCCTTTCGTGGTGGAGCATGGTGTCTGGGATCCAGAAGGCTCGATCCCAAACAAGGAAAGAAGTTAAGAGGCAGGAGGAGATACACGTAGGCCCCCTGTGGCCAGGCTGGGGTAGCAGGGGAAGTGCCCTGTTCCTTCCTATAAATACCTCTGCCCTTCCCCTCTCTAAGCACCAGTCAAAAGCCTCCCCTTTGATGCTGGAGGCCTTCGGAGAGCAGTGTAATCTACTACCATGAAAACGGAATCGTGCTACAGAAAGTGGAGTCTGTGCAGGCCTAGAGGTCAGTCGCCCACCTCTGGGCTAAAGAAAAGTTGTGCCGATGGAAACGCTCAGGAGCTTCATGGAGACGGGGCCATTTATAAAGCACTTCTCTCGATCACTAGTTAGTTTGGTTTTAAACACTCTCCATCCCCCAAAAGGTAGTTTATTTACCTCTGCAGAGCTCAAAAATACCTCCACAGAGACAGCAGAGTGGCCATACTAAAAATAAAACAAAGCAAAACCTCCCCATCCCCGTTGGCTTTCTTCTCTTCAAACGTGGGAAATGCAACAGGAAGAGGTCTCTGACAGGGACAGGAGACATCACTGGAATTGCTTTGCCACGTCCAGGAACAGCCCCACAGAAGATCATCTGGACACAAGGCGTGGCAAGGGGTGGAAAAAGGACCGCAGATGCATTCGTGGTTCAGCACATCTGTTACAGAACCACGGAACAGAACCACATGGAATCCCGCTCTCTGTGCAAAGGGGGAAACACGCACAGCAGGACAGGTGTGCTCACTCATGGTTATCTGCGGGAGAGTACCAAATTAATTAAACACATCCTAACTTAATGAAAACTTCTGAAAAGCCGAGCCTTAATGGCACGCTTTGCTCAAGGGATAGGAAAGACGTTAAGCAAAACGCTGAGGACGGGACCTGATCCATTTGGAAGTTGCCATTTCCCAGAGGTCAGGGCTGCAGACCGGGCCTTCCGGCCACTGACTGCAGGTGTCCTGTCTGCTCGGGGTGGCCCGGCCCTCTTGGATTCCTGTGATCGCTCACACCGTCGGGAGAACTTTAGCCCCTGCAAACATTCCTCAATGCCTTCCGACAGGAGCGCCCATTCCTTGCAGGCTGAGCAGCTGATCAGGAAAATGAGCACTAAAAGGTTAGGGAGCAGCTGCCTCAGAGGCAGAGGAAGCAGACAGGGCCAGACCTGTGGGTGGCCCCTCCCCCAGAATGAAACTGGGTTCAGGGCAAACTCACAAGCTAATGAGCCGAAAATATTTGGCAGCCGGGACAGGCTCGCTGGCAGGGCTGAGAGCAACAGCGCAGCCTGGTCCCCCAGGAAATGAGCTCACTCCGTGCAGCTCCTCCAACTCCACATCTGCTCCAGGCCAAGAAGCCGGGGTGGGAGGAGGAGACCAGCTAGATGGCGCCCCCTACCGGGAGACTGACTCTCAATAGCCAGGAACCACAGCCCAGAAATGGGATATTGAATGCACCCCCGTGGAATTTCATGAGGCCCAGCAAACAGCTTTAAAGGAAATACTCGCCTCAGAAGCACTCTGGGCCTTCAGCCTCTTCCTCCGTCCATTCGGGGAGTGGGAGAGAGAAGCCCTCCTTGCCTTTCAGCCAGAAAGTTGTTTGTTCTCCTTTGCCCTGTGGGAGGCAGGGGCGACAGCGGGGGAATCACAGGGAGGAGAGGCCTCAGGCGAAGTGTGGCCTCTGAGCAGAGAAGCCAGGCCTCCCTTGCTCGCTGGCTGAAAGCGTTCTTTGTGGCCAGCACTGAAACTAGCCAGTGACTGCCGCAACGGGGGAAAGGCCTAATTATAGATGAAATGGTGATCATTTCCCTGGGCTTTGCTGATAAGCTTCGATGGACAGTCAGTGATGGCCTAGGGCAGCGGTTCTCAACCTGTGGGTCGCGACCCCTTTGGGGGTCGAACGACCCTTTCACAGGGGTCGCCTAAGACCATCAGAAAATGCAGATTTTTACATCACGATGCATAACAGTAGCAAAATTTCATGGTTGGGGGTCACCACCCCATGAGGAACTGTATGCAAGGGTCGCGGCCTTAGGAAGGTTGAGAACCACTGGCCTAGGGGGAAGGGCCATTGGAGACTAAAGTTTGTTGCAAAGAACAAACTTTAGAAAAGAATAACGAATTAGTTGAGGTCTTACTCTGAGAAAGGCCGCAGGTGATGCATCTCACAGACATTTAATCACAATATTCACCCTTTGAGGGAGGCATTATCACCATTCCCATTTTATAGATGATAAAACCAATCTCCCCAATCAGACAGCTAATAAGTAGTGGGACAGGATTCAAAGCTAGGTCTACACTGCTGCTTTCTAGAAAATTCTTCCTCTTTCCTGAAGTCAGTTGATCAAATACAGCTACCAGAGTCAGACTCAGCAAACTGAGAAGCTGAGGCACCCTCTTCCCTTTTACTTCTTTCCCTGGACCCTCACACCCACCCAAACACCCAATGCCACCGTAAACACCCACCACTCCCACTGTGAACCCCCTTCCCAGCCAGACAGGCAATGTTTCTCAGAAAGAGGAGTCCGTGTCATGGCACATTTCAGTGACAGCCTGGGTGCCAGCAGAAGGCGGTGGGAAAAGGAAGGTATATGTCAATGAGGATTTACTACCCCCCAAGCCAATGGGGTTCTAGCCCCTCTGCCTAGGCACTTCAGACTCAAGAGAAGGGAGATGAAGAACTGTGGCTGCTATAATGCTGGGGCTTGGATTTGCTGTTGCCTTGAGTAGAAATTCAAGCAGAAACTAGGGAGCCATCTCTGACAAAGAGAAAGAAGCATCCCACAGCGGTTGGGAGATAAGATTAGTCTCCTATCCTGGACTCCATATTTGACCATTTGAGGGAATGGTACAGTCTTCTCTGAAGGAAGACCTGGACGTCATAGGGGCCTCCACATGGACCTTAGGGGTCTCCATGCCCCTCAGCACAGAGGTTCCCCCATCCTGCCAAGTCCTCAACATCTCCATGAGACGCACGTGGTCTTACCTTGACGGAAATGGTGCCTCTCTTTTGCAAATTGTACCCTCCCAAGGCCAGCAGGGCGCCTGCGGTGCTCTGAGAGACGTGGATCCGGAGAGCTTCCAAAAACCAGTGATTGTCTAGTTAGTCTTGCTCGTGACCTTGTACGGGTTCAGTGGGGCAAGCGCTGCTGTGGAGAGGGAGCACTACTCTGCCCAAATTCTTGGGTTGCCCGCAAATCGTAGGCAACCTCTCTAAAGCCTGGGGCACGTGGGCTGGGACATCCACCCCTGCCACCTCCACCACCATCACCACCACCACCACCACCACCCGGGCATTGCTCAGGCGCTATTGGGTACTGCTCACACTTTGATTTGTTCAGTCTGTGACCAGAAAACAGAACTGACTCCATATGCTAGTGGGAACTCCATATGTCTGGGTTCCATGTTCAAAATGTACCCTTAAAATCTCTACTTAGAAGCTAAGAGAGGTTTTATCAATGCAACAAAACTACCGTAAAACAAAACAATTTGCTGTCTCCTAGAACTTCTGGCCTCAGGTCTGTTCAGCAACAACAAAACTATACATTAGAGATGGGCCAGTTGCCACCTCCAGACCAAATCCAGCCCGCCACCTGTATCTACAAATAAAGTTTTATTGGGAACATGGCCATACCCATCAGTTAGATAGTCTCAACGACTGCTTTCATACACAATAGCGGTTAAGTAGTTGCAACAGAGACTTTGGCCAATCAAACCTAAAATATTTACTGTCTGGCCCTGTACAGAAAAGGTCTGCTGCCTCCTGTTCTTTGTTTAAATGACCTGATTGTATGTGTGCCTGGCTGGCTAGAATGGAGAGTTCTGGAAGGGGGCAGGCTGTCTATGTGGCTCTCCACAGAGAGGACAGTGTGAAACGCCACCTACAAAGCTTGCAGCCGGTGTTGCCTCAAGTGGATAACGATCTTCCCCTGGAAATGGAAACCAGCAGACAAAATGCAAATAGGTCTTCTAAAAATACCCTCCGGTTAAAGCCAGGGGCCTGGAGGGACAGTGACACTGTGTTTACCACACGCTGAAAGCGATACCCACGCAGGCTGCTGCTTTCCATTCTGGAGGCCATGTTCACAGTGTCTCCAAACAGACAGTATCTGGGCATAGTGGTTCCCACCACACCAGCCACCACAGCACCTGCAGAGGGAAGAAGCGATGGCCAAAACCAGTCTGCATTCCCAAGGACTGGACTCCATGGTACACATCGGTCCAACAAAGGCAATTCAATGAATTGAAGGGCAAAGCTTGGCAATATTAGTAGATTTTAGGGATTACAAAGAGGCAAACTGCAGAACCCACACATTTCTGATGGAAAATAACATAATCAGTTGTTATGGACTGAATGCTTGTATCTGTCCCACGTTTGCATGTTGAAGCCCTAATCCCCAATAGGATGGTATTCGGAGGTGAGGCCTTTGGAAGTTATAGGGTTAGATGAGATCCTAAAAGTGGAGCCCTTAGGCTGGGATTAGTGCCCTTATAAGAAGAGGGAGAGACACCCAAGCTCTCTCTCTCTCCACCAGTGAGGACACAGCCAGAGGCCGCCATCTGCAAGCCAGGAAGTGCTCCCACAGGGATTCCATGTTGGAATCCTGACCTTGAACTTCCCAGCATCTGAAACTGTGAGAAAAATACCTGCTGTTTAAGCCATCCAGACTATGGTATTTTGTTATAACAACCACGCTAACTAAGACAGAAATCAATGATACTATTATTCATGCACTGAAAATGTAAACAAAGCAACAGCACCACACACCTGGGGCTAATTCATTCTGACTGGGGCCAGGTTTTACCTTAGGAAAGCCATGAGAATAGGTAGGAGCAAGTACGGCTACATAATTTGCAGGTCCTTTTCAAAAAATGAAAATAAGAGACTCCTCATTCAAAACTGATTCAGACTTTCTGGAGAGGGACAGAAGAGCATTGAACCATGCGCAGGAACTCATTGAGTCACATGCCCATGAGTTTGTCAGAAACAGAGCAGATCAAAGGGCATCAAAGGCAGAGGCATGGAGGGAAGGCTGCCCAATGTAATCTCCTGCTTTCCCACCTCCTCATTTTTGGTTCATCTTGAAATTTCCATGTGTCCTGTCGTTGCCAAGCAATCTAGCTAACTGGAAATACACATGTGACCATAACTCAAAACTTTTATTTCCTTAATGTGTTACCATTTAGCTTCAGGGTTTCCTAAAAGCCGTGCACCTAGGACGTGAAACCGGAACCACCTGCCACCACACCTGGACCTATGAGGCCACCTGCTGCCAGTGCTGTGTACCTGTGTGGAGGCCGATGCGGAGCTTGAGCTTCTCCTGGGACATGTGGCCGATCTGGAAGTGGACGGTGGCACTGAGGAAGTGCAAGGCCATGGTGGCGATCTCCTCCACGTGCCGAGTTCCATTGCGGATGGGAAGTCCGCTAGCCACCATGTACGCATCTCCGATGGTTTCCACCTGGAAACAAAGCAACGACGTGGCCTCGTGTTCTCCATGAGGGTGGGGTGGGCTCAGAGATCAAGACCCGTCATCATGGACCCTTGCTTTGAGGCCCCAGACTTTGAAGGGCCACACTCTCTAATCTCCACTCCATCAAAGTCCCAGCAGTTTATCAAATTTGCCCTCGGCCAAGTTCAAAGCCTTCCTGCCCCAAGCCTTCCTCGCCACAATCACTGCTTCCTGATTGTGGTGGTGACCCTTATTGCCATCCCAGGTTCAAAACCAGTTAGACAAGCAGCAGTGAACTGATGGGGTAGATCTTGAAGGTTCAAGTAGATCCATGTACATATCTGTCTGATCAGTCCTCCTCTCTCCCCATCCTCCTAATAAAATCAGCTTCCAATCCTTCCTTCACTACAGAGAAGTAAATGACATGTCTAAATTTAAAGTTACATACAGCCCTTTCTAGATACGTTTGCATTTTAGCAGACTCCAATGATGAGGTGTTAAAATGTGGAATTTCAGATCAGCAGGTGGTACAAACACCTCTGTCTCCGGGTTACCATGAACTTGCATAGTTAACTAGCACACAAGACTAATGCTTCTCTGCTATCTCTCCCCACCACAAGCACATTTAGAAATACAAATTGATTCTAGATTGGCTCATACAAAACCTAACTGAACAAATACCACTAAGAGGAAACCCCAGAAGAGGTCCCCCTGAGTCAGATAGGTTCTGTTGAGCGTAAGTGATCTGCTCTTCGAAATTCTCCATGCCCTCCTTTCCTCTGTCCTGAACAGAGGCGACAATAATTGGGGGATACTAATGGAGGTTATGTCACTGAAGAACATGACAATGCTGTCCCCCAAACCTCCCTGGCCCTAGGACCACAGCACAGCCCTAAAATCATGGTCAGACTGGTACACTGTGGTTGCCCACCAAGCATGAGTGGACATGGGCACTCTGGAGTCATCATCTGGCCTCAGCTGAAAAGTGAGAAAACACAACTGGTCATCCTCATGACCCGCTGAAAGGAGGTCATACGTGTTTTTGTTATCCTCTCCCACAAGCATTTTCATTCTAGATGACCCTGTTCATCCATCCCCATAGCAGCACTGGGTAGCAGATTGGTGTCTCACCATTAGCTATCAGTCTGCTCGTCTAAGCCTGGGAAACTGTCTTCTTTTAATGACTAAGGATTACAGTAACAGAGCCAAAGACAATCTTAAAGAAGATTGAATCTGCTGAATCTCTTTGGATCCGAAGGACATGTATTCAGGAGGGAAGTAGAGGAATTAGCGAGCAGCAGGTCAATGCCTCTTTCAGAAATGAGTTTTCTGGGAGATAAAATAATGGAAGAAAACAGAGGGAACAACTGATACTTCTTGGCAAGTACATACATCTCTGATTAATCAAGCCCTTTTCCAGAGAACAAACAGGAATAAAACATTGAGTTTCTGCCACGAATTGAGATTGACTGCCGGCATGAACTGCGCCCTCCTCCTGGCTGCTGTCTATGACCGGTTCAACCTCACTCAACGCAGGAACCAGGCGTCTCACCTTATACACGTCATAAGTTTCAATGATGTGATCGAACAAGCTGTAGAGGTCATTGAGCAGCTTCACAACTTGCAAGGGAGAACTGAGAGAACAGAGTCTGGTGAATCCAACGATGTCAGAGAAAAAGATGGTCACGGACTCAAAATGTTCTGGTTCCACGGACTTCCCAGCTATTAGCTGTTCCCCAATGAAGCTGAAACAGAGCAAAGAACAGTTACTCAACAGTTTCATATTCATCTTGTCTCCTGCATACTCTCCCTACAAAGTCACCGTGGTAGATCCTTTTGCTTCAGAGGCAAAATCCATCATCTAGAGCAGCGGTTCTCAACCTGTGGGTCGAGACCCCTTTGGGGGTCGAACGACCCTTTCACAGGGGTCGCCTAAGACTATTGGAAAACACCTATTTCCCATGGTCTTAGGAACCAACACACCGCTCCTCGGTGTAGCAAAATGTAGCAATGTAGTTTACTGTTGTCATATTAAGACTGTTACCCATGCTACACCATGATTCAAGACAACATTTCATTTATTTGTAATTAGAAATAAATATTTCACAATATATAATTACATATTATTTTTGTGATTAATCACTATGCTTTAATTATGTTCGATTTGTAACAATGAAAATACATCCTGCATATCATATATTTACATTACAGTTCATAAGAGTAGCAAAATTACAGTGATGAAGAAGCAATGGAAATAATTTTATGGTTTTGGGGGTCACCACCACTTGAGGAGCTGTCTTAAAGGATTGCGGCACTAGGAAGGTTGAGAACCACTGCTCTAGAGGGATTCTTCGAATAGCTGCTTCTCCACATGCATGTATTTTCTAAACAAATATTTGGAAGGGGAAGAACCGGTCACATTATTACCAGTCACAAAAAAAGATTTTCTCTCTCAGGGCACTTTATTTCCCCCTATGGTTATAGAGTTTGATTTAAAGATTTTGGCCGAAACCGGTGTGGCTCAGTGGATAGAGCATCGGCCTGCGGACTGAGGGGTCCCAGGTTCGATTTCAGTCAGGGGCATGTGCCTTGGTTGTGAGCACATCCCCAGTAGGGGGCATGCAGGAGGCAGCTTATTGATGTCTCTCTCTCATCGATATTTCTGACTTTCTATCCTTCTCCCTTCCTCCCTGTAAAAAATCAATGATATATATATATATATATTTTTTTTTTTAAAAAAGACTTTGTCTACAGATGTGGAAGCAAATGTAAGCATTCACTAATCTATAAATCAATATTTTTACTTCAATCTACCAGTTTCACATTAACTTATTCAAAGCCTCAACCCCATTTCTTTGCTCAAGACATATAGGAAGGGTGCAGGAATTTTAAAAGAACAGGCTTCTGCCAAGGTTTTAGAGAATGCACAGGTGAAAATAGAAACCAAAAAGAAAGCAAGTTTTAAATCTAAAGTCGTAGGTATATACTGTATTGTATTGAGCAAAGGTTTTGGATATGCAATCTGAAATACTGGAAGTTAGCAATTGACTAGACTTGCGGACCTGGGACGCCATCTAGTGGTCACTCTCCTATTGGTGCATCCACCATCTGCCACTTAAAAAACCTAAGTCAAATCTCCTTCCATCACCATTTATCCCTCCTTTACCCTCTTCCTTTAAATGGTGAACACTCAATACAATACACATATGACTATTAAAAAATAAATTGTGTAAAAAAACTCATTCCTAACTGAGACTCCAAGTGCATGAATTTTGTAGTCCTTTGACATATATGAATAAATGATCTGAGAGTATAAACTATTTCATTTGGAGAAATTTTATGTCAGATGTTTTTTAAAGATTGAGAGCAAAATGAGCAAAGCAGGTCAGGTACATACATAAACACCTAAATTCAAAAATAAGTAGATAAATAATTAATAAATAAGTTCTAGAAAACATTTTTTTTAAAAAAAAAAATGAAAGATCTACACTCTCTATCCCTATGGATTCTAGGGCTTTTGCCTCATCTCTCTTTATAGGGTGTACCAAATTACATGCAAAACGCTTGATCCATTTTAGATGAACCCGGTGTCCTTTTAGAAAAAGGACAAAGAAAATATTCTCTTCATTTGGGGCCACTTAGGTGGCGATGCTGTGGCCCTGGGTCCATTGGCGAAGGCTCCCAACTCTCTGGATACCTGGGCAGTATTGTGGACAGAAGCTTGTCCACCTTCCTCTTCTCTGCCACCATCTGGCCGGTCCGCTCTTCCACCACCTCCTCCAGGTGACCGGCGTACACTTCCAACTTGCTCACCATACTGTCTAGTATGCTCACGTGGCTTGAAAAGAACCCAGACGTTAGTGTCTTTTTCTAAGAACTTTAGGATCAGAATTGAGCACAACTGTCCACTTCAAGATGTCGCGCCCTTAAGGTTCCTGACTTCGGGTTGCCAATAGGCAGCGGTGAGGTGACAATGGCAAAGAAGCCATTTGGTAGGACAGAACCTGACCTTTATCAGCTCTGAGATCTCCATCTGTATCCTTTATTCCTCTGACCTCAATTTTTGCATCTGGAAATATATACATATACAGTATATGGTAGAGTGATAGGTATGTATATCACCCTAACATTCAAATAGACCAAAAGGCAGAACAACTGAACAACCAGTCGCCATGATGTGTGCTGACCACCAGGGGGCATGTGCAGAATATGGTGGGCACTGGCCACAGCAGGATGGTAGAATAGGTGAGTGTGGGCGCCAGACCAAGATGGGGCACCAGTCTCTGTCATCAGGGCAAGCCTCTGGCGGTTACTGAAAATTCTTTGCTCCCACACACTGTGGTCCTGCCTGGCATTTGCACCTTCTGCCTGCACCAGCCCTGCTGGCATCTGCAGCCAGTGCTGGAGTCACTGCTGGCCCCCACTGTCAGTGCCCAGCACTGGCCACAGTGTTGGGAATGGGGCTGCTGGCAGGCAGGAGATGGGGGGCCATGGTGAGAGGGGCTGGACAGGGGCAGGGGGAATGGGCTGAGACCCACCCCTGTATCCACCACAGCCTCACGGCCCCCAGTGCCTTTCAAGGTACACAAATTCGTGCACTAGGCCCCTAGTTTTAAAATAATAATACCTACTTTGCAAGGTTGTCCTAAGGATTCAAGGAGACAATGTTGAGAGTCTGGAACCCAGTGGACACTCAACAAGTGGTGGCATTCACTGGCCCACCATCCTTCATACCATTGTCACAACCAGTCAAAAATGTAGAGTTTTAGGACAGGTTATTCTTTGTTTTCTTTTCAGATATAAGGGGCACTTCCAGATCCTATAGACTCTTGTTTTAGAAGGCTCTTCAGGGAAATTTAAATTCCTCATCTTTCAGACGAGGACACTGAAGCTCACATGGAAATATACTTGCTTTAGCATTGGGCACCATGTTTTCTGGGAAAAAGTCAGGACATATCAACTGACCTGACACATACCTTTTAAAATTATTTTGATGTGGAAAATGCAGAATACAGGGCTGTTCATGTTAAAGATGCATAGTGAAATGGCAACATCGGGAATAGACTTCTAATTTCTAGCACAGGGCTTCCCCTACTACCCCTGTGGCTGTATCTTCATATGTTCAATGTGGTAGATGATGTAATTATCCTGGTTTGAAGCCAGATATTGTTGAGAGCATTTTTGGAGAGGAGTGACTAATTTAACTCAATAAGCTACTTTAAGGTTGCTGCATAATTCTCCATTGCATAAGCACAATCCCAGTTGAGTAGTCATGATCCTTGGAATGGTGGTTTGAATAGAGGCCTTGTCACTGATCTCCCTGAAACCTTGACAGATGAGGTGGATTAGTGATATCTGGAATGGACAAAGGAGGGCAATGGAAGTATGACCCATTTGGGGGACATTTGTGAAATAAAAGGAGAATTTATCAGTCCACCTTCGCCAGCATATAGCACAGTGCTTTGCATGAAGGAAGGAAGGAAGGAAGGAAGGAAGGAAGGAAGGAAGGAAGGAAGGAAAGGAAAGAGAAGGGAAGGGAAGGGAAGGGAAGGGAAGGGAAGGGAAGGGAAGGGAAGGGAAGGGAAGGGAAGGAAGGGAAGGGAAGGGAAGGGAGGACCAATGATAGCCACATCATTTCAAAATTCTCATGGCTCAGCGAGGAGGAGAAAGTGTCTGTTGCACACCAACTCACCCTTTGGGGCTGGCGTCTCGTAGACTTTTTTTGATGGAAAGGAATGTGGGTCTTTTCTCGGGTGACTCATCCCAGCACGCCCTCACCAGGACCACGATCTTCTCACTGACCTTGTCCTCTCGCAGGGAAGGTCGCAGTGGAACCGATGCCCTGGGCTCTCGGATTCGGCTGAGGATTTCTGAAATCCATTTGGGGTTTAGATATCTAAATGTTGGAACTTCGTGCCATTTAGTATGCTTCACGTTAAACAGATGTGCTCTTAAATTTGTGCATTGCATTTCCAAGTACACAGAACAGATTAGAATTTCAGAGAAATCTGAATATATTATAAAAAATATTCTGAATCCTCCTGGAAAATTAATAATGTAAATATAAATTCTCTAAGTACTCCCTGATTTATCTTTTTTTAGATTAATATTTTGATAGAACTGTTCTTAAAGTAAAGCATATCTCTCTATGATTTCAGAAGTATATACGCATTTTGTAGTAGAAATCCGCAGGGTACAATTTTGCATTCCATAAAAGATCTTTTAACAAATAATAAATATTACCTCTGTGTCCTGGCTCTGTATCCAACTTTGTAAACCTCCTTACTTGCTCTTTCTCATTGGTTTCTACCATAAAATAACTGTAGCTGCAACATATGAATGAATCTTAAGTGTATATTACTAAGTATAAGAAACCAGTCTTGCTGAAGCTGGTTTGGCTCAGTGGATAGAGCGTCGGCCTGGGGACTGAAAGGTTCCAGGTTCGATTCCAGTCAAGGGCATGTATCTTGGTTGCGGGCACATCCCCAGTGGGGCGTGTGCAGGAGGAAGCTGATCGATGTCTCTTTCATCGATGTTTCTCACTCTCTATTCCTCTCCCTTCCTCTCTGTAAAAAATCAATAAAAATATCTTTTAAAAAAAAGAAAGAAAGAAACCAGTCTTTAAAGGCTGTATTCTGCATGATTCTGTTTATGTGACATTCTGGAAAAGGCAAAATTATAGAGGCGGTACACAGATCAGAGTCTGCCAAGAGTTTGGGGAGAAGAGAATGTTGACTAGGCAAAGGACCTGAATATTTTTTAGGATGAAACTATTCTGTATGACACTGTAACGGTGCATATATGACACTCCCTATTTGCCAAAACACAGAGAACTTTCCAGCCCAAGGAGTGAACCTTGAAGACCGCTAATTTTAAAAAATATCAGTTGGGGGATTGGATGACCCCAACACAGAATGCAGGTTTGTGGCCAAGCAATCTAACTGCATGTCAGATGTATGACGTGACCTCGCTGAAGGTGGAGGTGGCAGGGAGTGCCGACTTAGGAAACTTTTGAAATGACTGGAGACTAGAAGACTGAAGACAAAGGAGCTGTTCATAATTACTGTATCCTAGCTGGTCAGGATGCTCCTCACAGAAGCACCAATCAGCAGCTCTGAAAGTACTCTCTGCACAGATGGAATTGAACAAAGAAGTAAATGGATGGAGCCAGGGTCTGCCTGCTGCTTAGAGAGGTTATGAATAAGTGATGGGGACACTACAATAAATGAACATGTGCTAATGGTATTGGAGATGTCAGTTTGAGCTCATGTTTAGTTTCATATAAATACGGGTGGGTAGATATAGTTACAGATGCACAAACAGGTTAGTGTTCATACACATCAAAACACCTGGAAATGCCTAAACCGGTTTGGCTCAGTGGCTGGAGCGTTGGTCTGCGGACCAAAGGGTCCCAGGTTCGATTCCGGGCAAGAGCATGTACCTTGGTTGCGGGCACGTCCCCAGTAGGGGCGTGCAGGAGGCAGCTGATCAATGTTTCTCTCTCATCAATGTTTCTAACTCTCTGTCCCTCTCTCTTCATCACTGTAAAAAAATCAATAAAATATATTTTTAAAAAAACACCTGGAAAGGGGGAGGCTTGCTAAAATACAGATTCCAGACCCACCTCCTCAGTTTTCAAATCAGAAGTCTGGGTCAGCGCCCATGAAATTAGCATTTCTAATGAGTGGATCACCTGGACCAGTGCTTTACATGTTGTGGTGACCCCCACCATAAAATTATTTTTGTTGCTACTTCGTAACTATAATTTTGCTACTGTTATGAATCATAATGTAAATATCTGTGTTTTCCGATGGTCTTAGGTAACCCTGCTAGGTTGAGAAGCGCTGCTGTAGAGCCTAAGACCATGGACTTGGTCTTTACTCCCCAAATGGAAGCCAGGGGAGGCTATTGTTTAGAGAAGCAACACAGTCTCACTCATTGTCCAACATGGAGGTCAGAAAACTCATTGGTCAACAGAGCCAAATAGCAACAGGACAACGATTGAGATTTCTTTGGAGAGCCCAATTTTTTTAAACTTAAACTTCTTCTAACGCCACTTCTTCAAAATAGACTCGCCCAGGCCGTGGCATTTTGTGGAAGAGCCACACTCAAGGGGCCAAACAGCCAAATGTGGCTCGCGAGCCTCGGTTTGCTGACCACTAGTCTGACAGAATCTGGTTGCTGTTATAGAACAAACTATGTAATTCTGAGTTCCTTGATTTTTTAAATCAAACTGTAATAGTTTTCTAATTCTTTAAAATATATAAATTCTTAAAAGAAAAAATAAGAATGAAATAAATGGTAAATTAAGAAACATTTAGCAAAAACAGTCACATAAACAAGCCAACCCAGATCACCAAAGCCTGCCCAGAAGCCGCTCCCAGCGGTACCGTCCGGTGTCTGGTTAAGGTCCTCAAAAGGCCCGAGCGCGTGCTGGTGGATCAGCTCCCTCATCACAATGGCGAAGCTGTAAGCATCTCCTTTTGGGGTGCCTGACCGGGGCACCTCCGGGAGCCGCAACAGCTCTGGGGCAGTCCAGTAGAGCTCTGCAAAGCAAGGAGACGTGGGCCTGGAGTGAGAGTTTTCAGACCGCCCTTTCTAGCTTAGGAAGCTCAGGAGAACTGAGAGCATCCAGCCACGGAAAAGTCACCCCTAACATGGTGTCCGACTTACAGAGTGAGTAGGGTGGCTGTGTGTGAATACAGAGAAAATATCCAGGAAGTATGAGCACTAATATGTTAACAGCGCCTAACTCGTGGCTGTGCAGAGACAGGTGGTGCTCCTTTTCCTTTTCCCTTTCTGAATTGTCTACATAACATAAAATTAAGCATCTTAAAGTGAGAATTCAGTGGCATTTAGGTTACTCACAATGTTGTATTATAATGTAGTATACTCACTTCTATCCATCTATCCAGTTTCCAACACCCCCAAATAAAACCCCGTACCCCTTAAGCAGTTTCTCCCTGTCCCTCTCTATTTCCAGCCCCAGAAAACCACCAGCCTGCATTTTTTTCTCTAGAGTTATATATTCTGGATGTTTATACACTTACATTTTTTTCTAGTGAGGTGTACAGGCTTATGTTATTATCGTACAATCATTAAAAGAAAATATATTGGAGGATAGAGAAATAGGGATGACTCCGAACAGCTTTCTAAGTTGCCCCTTTGTCTTTCTCCGTAACACACATTCTACCTCCTGTTACAGGACCTCCCCACGTGCACTCAGCTAAGGTGCTGCCACCTGCTGCTCCAGAGAGAAGTGGTCAGGGCTGAGGACACTGGGCTCAACAGGACCGAGAGACATAGGAGGTGAGACATAAAAGCATTCAGCTGCCTGCACTGCTCCCATAAGAAGCAGGTTGACTCCCAATGGGAGGCCTTGCCTTTAATATATTTTATTGATTGTTTTACAGAGAGGAAGGGAGAGGGATAGAAAGTCAGATACATCAATGAGAGAGAGACATCCATCAGCTGCCTCCTGCATGCCCCACACTGGAGATGTGCCCGCAACCTAGGTACATGCCCCAGCCCGGAATCGAACCTGGGACTTTTCAGTCCTCAGGCCGATGCTCTATCTACTGAGCCAAACTGGTCTCGGCAGGTCTTGCCTTTAGACACCCACCAGAATCACTTGGGCAGCCTTATAAACAATGAGATGCCCAGGTCCATCTTTAGATATTCTGATTCAGTGCCATCCACCTATAAAATGTTACAAGTTTCTCAACTGATACTGAGACCAGAGAGAACAGAACTGCCAAACCCTTCATCCTTAAAGCACCTGGCAGATCGGCATTGCACACTGAGAAGGTAGGAAGATGTGATGGGACACAGAGGACTACAGAGAAGGATGGTGACTTGTTTCAGGTCACCCAGCTAAGCTGGGATGAGGACCGGTTCCTCTCACTCAGACATCACACCGTGGACTCCTGCCACCTGTTCCCGTCTCCTTGGGTGAACAGAGCAGCCACACACCGCTCGCTCCAGAGGAAGGCCCACCCACAGGTACTGTGCACATGGGCGTCAGGAAGCATTAATGGGGCGAGGAACGAACCCCTTTACCACTCAACCAAAAGCTAGCGGGCCCAAGACCTGCCAGTGGTTACCTGCGTGGTCTTTGGTGCTCTCATCATAGGCTCTGTGTGTCCGGCCAGCCTTGAGTTCCCACAGCCCGAACCCCGAAAGCTTCACCTGCATGCGACCATCCACCAGGCAGTTGGAGGGCTTCAGGTTCCCATGGGACCTCAGCGGGCTCCTGTGAAGGAACAGCATGCCCTGGGGGCGAGAACATGAGCAAATGAATTAGAGCGGGTGCCAACGGACACCCGTGGCAGAGAGACAGATGGACAGGAACACAGATGCACAGATGACCCAGGACAGGGGATGTAGCTATCTCAGTTCATTTGTTCAAGAGCCACTGCCACGGAGTCAAGATGGGCACAGACACCCAGAAAGGAGAAAGTAATTTCTGGTCCCTGAAGGCAAGGCCAGCTTAGTGATCCTAGTCCGAGTTCAAATCCCAGCTCTACCAGGTAGTAGAGGGCAAGCTATCATACCCCTACACAGCCTCCTTCTTCTCATCCAAATGGAGATGACATGAGCCCTACCTCACAGGGTGAACATGGAAATTATATATAGTCATACATGCGAGACATCAGACATGATGCATGATACTAAGTAAATATCTACTTAAATTTAATGAAAAATGTGATAAAGAATATTTACCAAATTTAAGGAAAAAAAAGCTTGCTAACGGAAGTAAGAAAACAGAGATGTAACAGTCAAAACCTGAAAATAACCTAAGTATGCCTTGACAAATGATGATTGGATAAAGAAGATGTGGTACAGCCCTAGCTGTTTGACTCACTGGATAGAGCATCAACCTGGGGACTGAAAGGTCCCAGGTTCGATTCCAATCAAGGCCATGTATGTACCTTGGTTGCAGGGACATTCCCAGTAGAGGGTGTGCAGGAGGCAGCTGATCGATGCTTTTCTCTCATCGATGTTTCTAACTCTCTTTCCCTCTCCCTTCCTCTCTTTAAAAATCAATAAAATGTATTTTAAAAAGAAAATGTGGTATATATATATACATATAAGGAATACCACTCAGCAGTGAAAAATGAAATATTGCCACTTGGAACAACATGGATGGTTCTTGAGAGTATCATTTTAAGTGAAATAAGCCAGAAATGGACAAGAACTACACGATTACACTCGTATGTGGGATACAAAATAGAAACCAACAAATAACACAAACGAACTCATAGACACAGACAGCAGCATGATGGGTAAGACAAAGAGGGTAAAAGGAGTCAAATATATGGTATAAGAAGAAGACTAATTTGATTTTTTTTTAAAGAAAGGCAGTGATTGTTCTCATCCAGCAAGGGGATGAGGAAGGGTAGGGGTATGTCTATCCACGGGCAGAGAGGGGTTTAAAGAAAGGCTTAGACTTGAGGAGGTAAACAATTATTTGGGAAGGACAGGGAAGGAAGAGATCAATTTGGGAAAGGAGAACTGTCCTATTTGAAACATGGTCAGAGGCAGATGTTTGCATTTCTCTGATAGTTGCAAGGACAGACTTGGAAAGAGTGAAATGAAGGTTACAGGAAAAGGCTAACTGCATGTCAGAAGCCAACCATCATGGTTGGGGACATGGAGGGGACCACTGTATCCATTTGCGTTCTTTATTTCCTTACTTTCCTTGAAAGCTTCAATGAAGAAGCGTTTAAATAATAGTCTTTCAACATTGCCAGTTTCTTGGACTCAAAATACTGACCTAAAAGATTCTATATCTTTAATCTGAATCATTTATTTTCAGAATCCTTTGTTTGGGAGCTGGGAGAAAACTGACAACTCAGTATGTCCCTGGCACAGGGCTGACATAGAGCTGATTCACCTGTTTCGGGCTGGGTAGCCTGGGCCTTCTCACACCTGCCTCAGCCATGACGTTTCAGAGCAAGAACAAAAAGGACAACACCTCTTTCTCAAGGCTTTTACTGGAACTTTCTAAAGTTTAGAGTGCTAACCTTATGCCAGGTAGGCATCTAAATCCCTTACTTAAACTCGCTCATGTAACTCATAGTGAACCGCAGGGGTCGGTAGGTAGTATGATCATCAACCTCCTTTTGCAGATGAGAAAAGAGAGAAATGAACTTGACCTGGGTCACGCAGCCGGCCAGCAGTGGGGCTGGGCTGGGAATTCTACAGTGTGATTCCCAAGCCCAGCCTCTCAACCAGCTGATCCTCTGCTGATAAAAAGGAGACTATGAAGGGCAGAGGGTAAGAAATGATGATTTTAGACATGAGGTTCCATACTGTACTATGGATTTGTGATGAACAAATAAGCAACCATAAACTCTTTTTTTTGAGACTTACTTTGCACTATGCAGTGAAGTACGTGGAAAAGGAGACCTAATACATGTTATTTATCATGTTTATCTGTGCTGGGATAGGTAATATTCTCCTCTGTTTCACAACAATGAAACTTGGGGTTTTAAACTGCATCATTGAATGGATGCAGAGCTAGGATAGAAACCAGACTGTGTTACCTACAAAGCCCAACTACTTCTAAACCACTAGATTTTACTGTTCCCAGCACCCTAAATGATTGTGGAGGGATTCTCTTCACACCCTTATACAAGGACAGCCAGGTTCAAATGAATCTTTTTTTAAAAATATATATATATTTAATATGTATATTTAATATATATATATATTTTATTGATTTTTTTACAGAGGAAGGGAGAAGGGACAGAGAGCCAGAAACATTGATGAGAGAGAGACATCGATCAGCCGCCTCCTTCACACACCTCAATGGGGATGTGCCCGCAACCAATATACATGCCCTTGACTGGAATCGAACCCGGGACCCTTCAGTCCGAAGGCCAACGCTCTATCCACTGAGCCAAACCGGTTTTGGCTCAAATGAATCTTAAGCCCAGCTGAGAAGGAAGTGAAGTCACCCATGGGTGTGGTCACGAGGAGGCACTGGCCATCAAGGTTTCAGGAAAGACTCTTGAATGGACTACTACACTCAGAGACAGGGTCCTTGGGCCTCTTGGGCACCTTAGGGACTCACCTCTGATTCCAGCAGTGATGACAGGCTGAGTCACTGTCCCCCTTCAGCAAGAGCCCCAAGCCAATACTACATTAACAATTCAGGCTGATAAAGAAAGCAATAAGGAAGCTTGTGGGACAATGAGTATCCCACCCTTGCTTCCTGACCCCCGAAAGTCAGGAAGGCATATTCCTTTATCGTTGTGGCTTGTGTGTGAGATAATAGAGTTGAATCACATGTTGGAAGTACAATTCACTCAACTAGACCTGGCTGAGGTGGCGGGAGCTCCGCCTGGAATTTCTCCAGGAAGACTCCAACGGGCTGGGTCTGGGCTTGAAATCTGGGGAGGAATTATTTTATGATCGATATGCGGAAACACAATCTGACCCACAGAGGCTGGCCCTGTGCCTGGGTTCATGTCAGGTCACCCATGGCAAGCTCTAAGAGACCGAAGTGAATTGTGTTACTTTGAGTTCCCTTTCAAGGAACGCTGGCAGAGTATTGATATAGGGCGCTGTGACCTCCTTAACCACTCCCATCCTGTGCACAGTCCATTTCTAGGGAAAGCGGTCCTTCCAAACAAGGTGCCAAGCTGTCCTTCTGGCTTAGAGTAGGGCAGTGGTTCTCAACCTTCCTAAGGCCTTGACCCTTGCACACAGTTCCTTATGTGGTGGTGACCCCCAACCATGAAATTTTGCTACTGTTATGCATCCTGATGTAAATATCTGCATTTTCCGATGGTCTTAGGCGACCCCTGTGAAAGGGTCGTTCGACTTCCAAAGGGGTTGAGACCCACAGGTTGAGAACCGCTGGAGGAGGGGATAGACTCAGTAACTTAAGGTAGCTGATGCCACCTGGAAGACTTCCCCCTTTAATTATCATCCTCACCCACCCCAGCATTTCTCCAGAGAAACCTTTGGCTTCTTGAAAACCAAATGGTGACACTGGAAAGGCTAAGTCTATTGGGCATTCAGACTTTGGCGAGTGAATTCTTCACAGCCAATATAAACGATGCTGGTTGTTTTGAAAGGAGGCAAGAACCAGATCATTGGAAGTCTAGCATACTTCCCTGGGTTTGCTGCAGGAAGAGAAATGTGGGTGAAGGGATGGGCAGAAGAGCCAGAGTAGGAGAATATGCCATGTCATATTCTTCTATTTTATAACTGTACCACCAGCACTTCAATAATTTGTAACTGTACCACCATCACCAATATCAATGATTGTGTATGTGCATTTTCTGTGTTTTTTTTCCCTCTAGCTAGATTTTAAGCCATTTCAAATTAGAAACACGTCATTGTTTCCTTGCAAAAGTGCCCAGAGTGAGATAAATCATTAACAGATGCTCAATAAAGTTGACTGAAATAACAGTGCTGGCCCAGTGTTGTCCATAGAGACCCAGTCACAGACCCAATCACAGACCCAAACCAGCAAGGTTTCTGTTTGTCTAACTTGCTTCCCATTAAGGCCCAGGAAATGGAAGTCTCACAGACCATTAAGACTCAGCTCCTTAAACAAAGAGCAATTAAATCCAGGAGCAATAAAAGACTGTGGATGTCAACAGACCAACCTCATCCAATAACCCACGCGGAGGCTGAGGCCCAGAGAGGGGACCAAAAGTCAAAGTCACTCAAGGAGTCACAGCCTTATATCCCAGGACAGAGATTTTGTTTCATCTTTTTATGCCTCACATCACCAGGCTGGGTCTCGCCCACAGGGATCTATCTATTGGTTGATGGATGGACTGTTGATGGAGAGATGATGCCCAGCCCTGCTCATTGTTGGGTTGAGGGGTTCCCTCACCAGAAACCCCCCCCCCCCAGGTCATTGACCCGGTCCTCTCTTATGATGAAACAGATGCAGTGAGTTTAGAAAGAACAGCCATATTTTAGCCCAGGTTGAGAACGTCAGCTTTGGGTACCTAATGACATAGCCCATCTGACTTATCTCCCATCTATGAAATGGGGCTAGTAATAGGTCTACCTTATATTTTGAATATTAAGTAAATTAATATATACAGAGTGCTAGAAAGTATTGGGGCCAAAGAAAGCTCTAAATATATTTTAGCCATTATTATTATTATCATCATCATCATCATCATCCTTTTTACAGCCACCTCAGTCCCGTTTCCCAAAGTAAAGATTCTGCCTGTACATATAAGTTCACAGATTTGCACCTCCTGTATAATAGCTTTGTGGTTATTATGGCACTGATCCTCATTTTCTGGGAAAAGAAATCAGGGACTAGGGAAAAGGAAGTAGTATTAGGAATCCTTCAGCTTGCTTTATGATCTAGTAATTAGATTTTCTTTGGGCAAAAAGTTCTTTCCTAAAATGTAAGTACCCTGCTCTTTTCTGGTTGGGTAAACATAGCATCCCTTCTGACTTTAGTATAAAATATTTTTTTTCTCTCTTGATATTTACTTGAGGTCAGGGAGAGAGAAAAGAATGGGAAATCTGATTAAAGTGATAGATTTTAGAAGTGGGGTCACTTTGTTTGAAGAGGAGATCTGAGAAGGACCTGAATTTGGGGGAAAGATTACAGTTTGATTTAATCCAGGACACAGAACAATTCAAAAATAGCGTGGTATTTGTTCTTTGCATAAGCTTATGCGATACTCACATTGACTATGTCATATGCAAATGAGAGCTTGAATATCCAATCCATTTCATTATTTGAATTTCTCAAAACATCCTGAAAAACAGTTATTTTAAATAGCACCAGGGATTCAAGCTGAAGCACAGTGAGCTTCTTATGTTAAATGGGTTTGGATGGTTTTTGTTGTTGTTGTTAATCCTGTTGATTTTTAGGGAGAGAGGGAGAGACAGAGAGAAACATCAACGTGAAAGAAACACATCACCTGGTTGCCTTTGGATGAGCCCCCACCAGGCCCGGGCTGGGCAGAAGCCTACAACAAAGGTATGTGCCCTTGATCCCCATGGAACCTGAAACCCAGTGGTCCACAAGCTGACAAACCAGCGAGGTCTACATTGGATGGTCTTGACCAGAACTCACACATCCTGAGACAGAGCCAAAAAATGTCCCTGGAAATATTATCACCTGACTCAATAGTGAGAAAGTTACGCAGTCTTGAGTTCTATAAACACTTCCTTATTTTTGACATAAAGCGGATGGTCACCTCCCATAGGTAGTACGGGCCCAGGAATGCAATGCAGGAGAAGCTGGAACAGCTAAGGAGACAAAACCAAGCCCAGCCATTTTCCATCCGGAACAAAGAAAACCAGATCCTTGGCCGCTCCACTGCTAAGCTGATCCCCTGAAGGCAGCCCAACAGGATCATTCAGGTTTTGCCATTAGACTGGAGAGGAACTGTTCTTGGAAGAAGGAGCAAAAGCACTGAAAGTCCCTCCATAGTTGCTGCTAATGGAACCCAAGTTAAGATTTCCTACTGTACTTGCCTTAAGACTTCCCTTTTTGCAATATTGAGTGACAATGCAGATGTTGGGTGCTTCTGTGCAGACACCGAAGAAGGGAACGATGTTTTCGTGCCTCAATTCATACACCTGAAAATAATAACAGTAATACTAGCTCATGATTATAGTATGGCCTCTGTGTTAGGGACTCTGCTACCTGCTTTACATACTTTCAGTTCATTCTCACAAAGACCCTGTGAGGTGAGAACTACATGACTGCTCCCCTTTTACAGATGAGGGAACTAATGCTCAAAAGGTTAAGTAACATGTTGAAGATCACACACCACTTGCTAGTGGCAGAGTTGTGGGAGGCAAATCCAGGCCGTCTGCCTCCAGCATATAAACAAGCGGAATGATCCAAGTTGAACCTTAGCCTGGGCATTAAATGAAATCACGTCACGGTAAATAGACTCAGCCCTGCTTCCTGGTGCTGATGGCTATCAAGGCCAGTGTGTGGGCCACGATGGATCACAGGTTTGGAGTAAGAAGTCCCCATGAACTTGACTTCCGCCAAGGACCAGGTTCAAGGGAGGTAAGCAGCCATCACAGATACAAAGAATGAAGATGCAGAAAGAAAGCCAGAGAGAATTAAGGGAAATGAGCAAGGAGAGGAAGGATCCCAGGCTGGGGGTGCCTGAATCAGGGCAAAAAATTTGAGGTCTAAAGTCTGGGCTGTCAGGGGTGAGGGGGGTGGGCCAAGTTAGGGGTAGCTGCTTTCCAACCAGGATCCTCTGGACTGGGGCCACGCCCACTCCAGGTGGGAACAGGAAGCTGGCAAGAGGGTCTGAAAACAGCGCAGCTCCGTCTCCTCCCAGGGTGGGGACCTCACCAGCCGGATTTCCTGCAGCACAGATGGCTTCCTGATCCTGGCTTCTGCTTGGTCACCAACGTAGCAGATGGCCACATAGTTTCCCTGGAAGCAGAGACAAAGCAGAATGTTCTAACTCAAGGTGATCCAGAAAATGCTGTACTTAGAAGGAGCTGGGGGCAGGGGGAGGCGTGGTGGTGAGGGAGGGGCGTGCAGGAAGGCTGGGAAAAAGTCAGCCTATGAAAAGGATCATGAAACTCCTCACTGCCCACAGCAGCCCCAGAGTGGCATGTGCTCAACACAAGAACTCATTGGACAGTCCTGCAACATGGGGACGATCAGCCCACCCCCAGATGGGATCGCTGACGGTGGTAACCCGTTCAAGGTCACACGTTTGTGGGGAGTTCAGCCAGAATGGGAACATCTGACTCCACGCTATGCTTTTTCTATCATACAACAATGTCTCTTTATATTCAGAGGAATAGGGAGTAGAGGTCATCAGAGTCAATACCGGTTCAAAGGCCATTTGTAACACTCACTACCTATATCACCTCGAGCAAGGGATTCAACCTCCCAAGCCTTTATGTCCTCATCTGTACAATGAAGATTAAAAATAAGACCTATTTCAGGGAGCTGTTGTGAGGATTAAATCTTAAAACACTGGTAACTCAGTGCCTGGCACAGACAGCTGTAGTGGTATGATAGAGGGGGTGAGAGGGGGCAGGAGCTATGCTGCCAGCTTTGGTAGCTGATGGTTTCTATGTGGAAGCATCCATACCCATGACTGATCCACCAGTGCTGAAGTACCAGAAGTGAAATAACCCATGCTCTAGGACTATCCTGTCCAATAATATAGCCACTACTTCTATGATGCCAATTACGTAAAAGTGATATACAATTTGAAATTCAGTGCCCCCATCACACTAATGTTTGAGTCACGTGATGGTAAGGGCTACCATGCTGGACTGATTACTATATTTGTAGAAAGTTCCATTTGCCAAAAATGAGTCTAACATAGAAGCCAGCATAGGGACCACCTGGGAGTTCCTTAGAGGAAATGCAGAGTCTCAGGCCCTGCCCCAGACCTGCTGAACCAGAAGCTGCAATTTTTTGTTGTTGTTGTTAATCCTCACCCGGGGATATTTGTTCCATTGATTTTTAGAGAGAGTGGGAGGGATGGGGAGAGACACAGAGAGAGAGAAACATCGATGCCACGCATGCCGCAACCAGGGCCTGGGGATCGGGTCCGCAACCCAGGTACATGCCCTTGACTGGAATCGAACCTGGGATCCTACAGTCCCAGGGCCAAAGCTCTATCCACTGAGCCAAATCGGCTAGGGCCAGAACCCACATTTTAACCAGAGCCTCCAATGATTGATGGGCACATAAAGGTTGAGAAAAACATGAGTTTGGGGTTTACCTGGAGACTCCCTCCTATTTGGAATGCCCTGGCAGAAGGGACATGCAGAGAACGGGACAGAGACACACCCGTCATGCGGCCGCCTTGCTCTCAGAAGTACCTCGTAAAGCCCCACTGGGGCATGGAAGGGTGCTTCCCCCTGCTGACTCTGGACAAAGGAGCTGACGTCCCCGGAAATCCGCACACTAGACTTGTGGCTGGTGTTCTCCCTCGACACAGGTGTGCCCCTCTGGGGCGGCTGTAAGACAGGACACATCCGGTAGCAGGAGGCAGTAATGGAGAGAGTGCGCATGTTCGAAGATGAGAAAGATGAGTATCAGGGCCGCACAGTGTATGAGAGCATCAGGACTCAAACCCTGATCTCTCTGACCATAGGTGGGAGTGCCTGACTGCTACATGCATCACTCGTGTGCCTGTACCACCATGGGCAGTGCCATGGCTAAGAGGGCAGACTCTGGGTCAGAATGACCAAGTTCAAGTTCTGGCCCTGGCACCTAACTACACCTGTGACCTGATGTGAGAGCTATTTTCCTACATAAGCATCTAATCCTGTTACCCCTTTGTGTAATACGCCCATCTCCTTCCAACACCTAGAGCAGGGGCGGGAACCTTTTTACTGCCCAAGGTTATTTGGATATCTATGTACAGTGGTACCTCGAGATACGAGTTTAATTCGTTCCGTAACCTTGAGGCGTGGGAAACTGAGATGCTCGAGTCGCGGTAAACTGGTGGGTCGTGTGCAGCCGGCCGATCTGCACGATGACTCCTATCTCAAATGTTGCTCATATTTCAAAGCAAAAATCGCTCGCTCGACGGCTTGTATCTCAAAAATCTCGTATGTTAGGGCACTCGTATCTCGAGGTACCACTGTAACAACATTCTCGGGCCATACAAAATTATCAACTTAAAAACGAGGCTGCTATAGTTGGTCAAACGCTTAATTAACTCACCCCTAATGCCGTGGCAGGGCCAGAGCAAATGATTCTGTGGGACTTATATGACTTATAAGAACTGGACATTCCCCACCCCTGCTCTAGAGAATGTCTTTAAAGCTAAGGCACGTTGTTTTTCAAGGATAGTCTTACCTGAACCCTAATAGAGAAACCAGGGGGTCAGAGCTGCTTTGGTTGAAGAGGGAAGAGAAGGGCTGAGAATTCCTCCTATCACACCTGTTCCTTTAATCTATTATTCACTCCACGATCAGACCAGTGAGCCCAGAACCTTCAGAGACATTTGAAAATGACTTACTAATAAACCTCAGTCTCCTGGTCTTAGTATGTTGGAGTCTCCCTGGCTTGGTACCTGCCAAGTCACCTTTTTTTTTTTTAATATATTTTATTGATTTTTTTTACAGAGAGAAAGGGAGAGCGATAGAGAGTTAGAAACATTGATGAGAGAGAGACATCGATCAGCTACCTCCTGCACACTCCCTACTGGTACATGCCCGTGACCGGAATCGAACGTAGGACCTTTCAGTCCGCAGGCCAACACTCTATCCACTGAGCCAAACCGGTTTGGGCAAGTCACCTTTTTTTTTAATGACATACTCTCTTATTGAACAAATAGTATATGCAAGAATACCAATGAAAGGGAACTAATTCTGCAAACTGCAATTCTAAAAATAAAGCCAATTTAACAGGAACAAAATATACGTATCAGGAGAGATGTTTGATCTTGACCCATGATGCATTCTTTATCTTTACAATTAATCTGAATGTCTGATAGAACAAAACTGTATTCTTTGGACTAACTTTGGTGTTTTTTAAGAAAGCAACTATATTCTAGATACAACATTTTTTTTTTTTGCTTCGAGATATTTCTGATTCACACATGTGTCCTGATACATAGATTCTGATTCAATAGGAGCTCGACATATCCTGTTCTTTTCTTCATCTCTTAAGTAGCATGTACTCCCGAGCAAGTTCTAGCTGAAACTGTAAAACTGTTTATCTTTGAAATAAAATTTATTTCAGTTGTGGGTTTTTAATAAATTGAGTCGGAAGTAAAATTGACACCCCCACTTCTCTGTCCCCCAGGAAAAAAAGAACTCTTATTAAAGAATAGCAACTCAAGTCTATCTTTCTAGACGAAAGAACATTTCTTACTAACATTTCTACTAAGGTAACACATGCTCCAGAATAATTAATATAGGCTTGTAAAGATCGCAGTATTTGATATCAATAATAAAAACAAAAAAAAAGAAAGGAAAAAAAAAGAGACCTGAAAATTTGCAGCTAAAATATGCATAAAAGACAGTCATGGCAATACTTTTTGAAATTATGCAAATGTTACATATTTATCAAATAATATGTTTCTACAATGTGTGCCAAACCTCGCAGCCCTGAGCACCTCACACTGTGGAATGCCCTGTGACACTTTTCTGCTGGTCACCTCTAGCAAACCCACTCTTCCCAAATGTCACCTCTTCCCGGAAGCCTTCCCAATGCTGACACACCGAATCCCCTCCATCTCATCGTACAGATGCCTCTCTGATCACTTGCCTCCCCTCAGTGCATCCCATGCCATGAGCTGTTTGGCCTTCAGCATATGTGCAACCCCTGTGTGGTGAGCAAATGAGCCTTATTGTCTTAGTCATCAGAAGTTTAAAGAAGCTAATGTGGTTGTGTGTTTTTTTTTTAATATATTTTATTGATTTTTTTTTTACAGAGAGGAAGGGAGAGAGATAGAAAGTCAGAAACATCGATGAGAGAGAGACATCGATCAGCTGCCTCCTGCATGCCCCACAGTGGAGATGTGCCCGCAAGCAAGGTACAAGCCCCCAACCGGAATCGAACCCGGGACCCTTCAGTCCGCAAGCAGTTAATGTGGTTTTGAAGATAACTAGATGCTTTCCATAAAACAGCTTTAATATTTGAGCTTACACCAGAGGGTAACAGCTCTGAAGGGAACGTTAGGGACCACCTGGTCATTCTAAGTATTCAGTAACGGAGGCCAGACATGATGCTCTCAGATATTCAGCAAGAAAACAGTAGGCCTCAAGCCAGAACTTGGAGCCTGAGACTCTCTGTTAAGTGCTCACTTTATACATAAATCAGCCTCTGTTTTCATAAGCTTCTGAAGGAAGTCCCTTCCACAAGTCACCAGAAGTTCACAGGAAAGTGCACGTCTGGGCCACGTGTGACCTTACCTTGTCCTGGGGCAGAATGGTGATGGCACTGTAATCGATCTGCCACCAAATGTCTCTGTTTTGCCTCTGCCGTTTTCCCTTCCGCATTCTTAAAATCAGACCTATGATGGCAGTTCCCAAGCCACTGACCAGGAAGGTCATCAGGAGAATCATAACGGTCACACCTGGAGGACACAGACACGTCATTCCCCGGGCTGCCTGCGAGCAGCAGTGAGAACGTCCCCGTCCAGCCGGCCCTGCCACGCAGATGCCTCAAAGGCCACCTATAGGCACGGCTCTTCCAGGGATGCTTTCTGACCTTCCTCTGGTTCCCATGGCAACTGCGCTCACCTCTTCCTCTGTAGAGACACTTTCATTGTTCAGAAATAATAGTCAGGACTTCTAATACCACCACCACTTTTTATTAGTAAGCATTTACTGTGTCCTCTCCTCATGGTTGTTTCTCAGGTATGATCCATCTAATTCCAGGGTGGGACTCCTAACCATTGGGCAACACTCCCTATTCAGACTTTCTACCTCCTGAGAAATGAAGCTCCTGAGCTTCGACTCTCAGGAGCTGGGTTTCCCTAGAGCAGAGGTTCCTAACGGGGCAGGCGGGGGATGCTGCCCCCCTAGCGGGTATTGGCAACATCTGGAGATATTTGGGTGGTTCCATCTAGAGCAGTGGTTCTCAACCTTCCTAAGGCCGAGACCCTTGCATACAGTTCCTCATGTAGTGGTGACCCCCAACCATGGAATTTTGCTACTGTTATGCATCGTGATGTAAATATCTGCATTTTCCGATGGTCTTAGGCGACCCCTGTGAAAGGGTCATTCGACCCCCAAAGGGGTGGCGACCTACAGGTTGAGAACCACTGATCTAGAGGCTGCCACTGGCATCTAATGGGTGGAGGCAAGGATGCTGCTAAGCAGCCTCCAAAGCACAGGACAGCCCCCTCTCCCCAACAATGAAGATTATCCCACCCAACACGTCAATAGTGCTGTCACTATGGAGAAGCCCTGCTATGGAGAATCCTTTCCTGCTACCTTCTCCAGGAGCACATACTGACCTGTGAGAGCAAGCTCGCTTTCACAGAGCTCATGGTCAAATCCACAGCCAGGTCTGTCTGCAGCAAGGGAGCCACGGGGCCAAGTAATAGTGGAGAAATTCCTCACGGGTCTTCAAAACAAAGAAGAAGGAGGAGGAGGGGGGAGGGGGAGGAGGGGAAGGAGGACAAGGAGGAGGAGGAGAAAGGTCAGTGCCCATTTGATTTATTCTATTTGTCTCTCCCTCAGGTATAGCAAGGACAGATGAAATACACATGTCATTTGCAAAAAAAGTAGGCCTTGGTCTCTTAATTCAAATGTCCACCGACACATCCAATTTTCCCACCTCCCGGTAATCTAATTCATGGAAAAGCAATATCCTTTTGCAGAGTAGAACCACTGATTCAGTCTTTTGATGTGAGCCATGCCATTTCCGATTGAAAAGATAGTGTGCCAGTTCTCCAGTGTGGCCGGGACTCGCTCCCGTGTTTGACAGAAACAAATCTTGTTACGCAGCACCTTGACATTTCACAGAGCAAAACAGGTCCCTCCTGCGTGGAGAATGCCTGTTCCCACAATCCTGAAGGCCTAGTCCTCCGTGGTTAGTGTATTTCCTGGGCCAACCCATTGTGACACATTAAAATTCCTTAAGAGTAAGAGAGGAGAAAGTGTCAAACCAAATCTGCACTGGGGGTGGTGACGGTGGAGGCGGGTAGAAATGGAATTAAGCTTTAGGTTTCCTTTCCATTTTCTCAATTAGAGCTGTGATGAAAACAGACACTTTTTCCAGAGCCTCTTGGGTACCAGGTCCTGCTGTCCAAAGAGCTCTGTTTTGGAGTCAGGCTGACTAGAGCAGTGGTTCTCAACCGGTGGGTCGCGACCCCTTTGGGGGTTGAACGACCCTTTCACAGGGGTCGCCTAAGACTATTGGAAAACACCTATTTCCCATGGTCTTAGGAACCAACACACCTAAAATGTAGCAATGTAGTTTACTGTTGTTATATGAAGACTGTTGCCCATGCTACAGCACAATTCAAGACAAAATTTCCTTTATTTGTAATTAGAAAGAAATATTTCACAATATATAATTACATATTGTTTTTGTGATGAATCCCTATGCTTTAATTATGTTCAATTTGTAACAATGAAAATACATCCTGCCTATCAGATATTTACATTAGAGTTCGTAACAGTTGCAAAATGACAGTTATAAAGTAGCAACGAAAATAATTTTATGGCTGGGGGTCACCACCACATGAGGAGCTGTATTAAAGGGCCGCAGCATCAGAAAGGTTGAGAACCATTGGACTAGAGTCTGTTTCCCTGACTGAGCTCCCATCCCTCTAGGGGGCGCTGTGCTCCACCACCACCCTGGTCCAGAGCCTCTCTCTCAGACCAGGGGCCAGGTGATGTTCCCTGCTGGAGCATCGGAGGAAACTTGGGCCCCTGCGGAGGTGCAATTAGAAGACAGTGTGAGGAATCAGGAATCGGAGGTGGCTGAGCTAATCCCACAATCAAGGGCAAGATCACCTTATAGACCCAAGATCACCTTACAGACCCTTCAGAGTGCACCAGGCCACATGCAGTGGATTCTGGTAGCTGGATCCCAAACGGGTCTTCAAGCGCAGCCTCCAGCCCCCCTTGCCTTCCAGGTCTCTTCCTGCAGCTCGCTCTAAATTCGAAGAATCACCCCTCAGTACGTACCTGATTTCTTTCCGGTAGCTGTCGTAGCGAAGAACAGGAAGGAAGAAGGACCCGTGGCTGGGTTTCTGTAGGGCATAGACTGAGTAATCCACGCGCCTTTCTCCCTGCGAGTCCACAAACACGGGGCCGGTGACTCCTGAAAAGAGAAGAGACGGCAAGTGCTTAAAAGGAGAGAAAAAGAGGGACTCGGGACTCAAACTCGGACCAGCCAAGTCCCCCCTTCCCAGCAGCCACCAAAAACAGCGGGAGTTTTTGGCCGTTTCGGGGAATCTGAGATAGAGTCCCAGAGGAGAGTGGGAAAGAAAGTTCAGTGGTGACACCTTGAACCGCTTGGGGCAGGCAGATGTGTTCTGTGAGGCCTATGCTTTTTTTAAAAAAGTTTCCAGAGGAAACCCAAGATGTATGCTTCATAAGAACCATCAGATGCGATCCAAACCGGCCAAAGAACATGGAGGCAGTGCTGGGACTGGGGATGGCCGCCCCCTCCAGGTGCTTACAATCCTCTCCCTCCCCACCTGCAGGCCCCGAGGGCTGGGTTTTCACGTTTTGTTCTCCCAGGCCCTCCCGGTTCTGGTTGGTGCCCAGGCATTGGCCTGGCGCTCCGTGCTGGTCCCAGTGTTCTTTGTTCTCATGTAGGATGTGGTCAACCTCATGCATTAAACACACATCCGAGATCCTGGAGGAGTCAAGTTCAGTTCTTCCACGCCCCAAACTGGAGCCCGTGGTCTGACACGGGATTTGTTGCTGATTAATTTCCCCCGGGGACACAATTACCATCTATTAAGCACCTATCATGTGCCCAGCATGTGGGGGTCACTAGTCCCAGGGGACCCTGCAGAGCAGGGGCCATCATCCACTCCTGACAAGCAGGGCTTGGAGGCAAGACCCTTACATAAGCAGCTGCCATTGACTGGGCACATCCTGTAGGAAACTATGTGAACTTGGACAAGTACAGAGCCTTCCTATCCCGGGTTTACTCCCCCCGCGTGCTATAATACAGGCAGTAACAGTGCTACTGACCGAGGGCATGTATGAGGATTAAATGGGATCGCATGCCAAAGCACTTGGCACCCAGCTCGCTTTAAATGCTGGCTCTTATTAGTCCATGTGGCAGGAGGTATTATCTGCGTCTTACAAAATGAAAAAAACAAACTGGAGAACAGAAAGGTGACATCGTTGATCAGCTCCCAGGGTGATTTCAAAACAGTTCACCTCTAAGTCCAAGCCGATCTGCGCCCTGACGAGGAAAGTCAAATGAGACTGGCGCCATCTTTAGAGATGGAGGGTCATGCATGAGGCCAGGGTCCCAGCGGGGAGGGGTGGCATGGGAAGGAGCATGGAAGTAAGCCCCAGAAGCAGGCCCCACTCTCTGGAGTTTTCTTCTGGGGGGAGCAGTATGAAAGCAGCTCTGGGAGGGACTCTCTGGGGAGGAGGAAGAGATAAGATGTCCCAGAGGCCCCCTCAGCTGGTCTGGGAAGCTGAAAGAGTGGACTGTGGCCACTGGGAAGTTTAACCTCAAACCACCGCCCTTCTGGAAGACCGGAATCGCCACGAAAAAGAGGAAGTCTATAACTCAGTGTGAGGTGGGTCCTGAATGAGGCCTGAAACCACAGGTTCAAGCGCTCAGAGCCCCCCTGACAGGAGAGGTGGGCCTGAGTTCTGGCCTTCCCACCCCGCGATCGATCAGCCACATACCCTGCAATGTGGTCTGATTAAAACCCTTCAGAGTGCTGACCAGCTGGCGCCCATCCCGGAAATCTCGTCCAGCCTTGATCATGAATTTCACAGTCTGAGCATAGAGCAGGACCGCGTCATGGAGATAGGCAGAGTAAGGGCTCACCTTTAGGAAGGAAGCAAATACTGGGTGTAAATAGGCCCCCGGCCTCCTGAGTCACAGCCCATGGCTCCGGTAGGAGGCATTTCTCTCCATCGTCTTTAATGGTCTAACAGGTTCTCCATCCATTCCACTGGGGAAGGCCCTCTGCGTGCCCGAACACAGGCTATTGAACCCGGACATCACAATCTTCACTTTTCCTCTTTAGGCTCATGTGCCCAATTAGATCACATGATCCTTTAGGTTCGAAAGAGCTCTTTAGGCCATAGGCGGGTGGGCATATGGTTTAATTCAGTGGTTCTCAACCTTTCTAATGCCGCGACCATTTAATACAGTTCCTCGTGTTATAGTGAATCGTAATGTAAATATCTGTGTTTTCTGATGGTCTTAGGCGACCCTGCTAGTGGTTCTCAACCTGTGGGTCACTGCTCTAGAGCCTAAGACCATCAGAAAACAGGTCACGACCCACAGATTGAGAACCGCTAGTTTAATTGAAAGCAGATAGATTTTGGAGCCAGACTGGCTTTTCTACTTACTGGAAGTTTGGGGTAAGTTCCAGAACCTCTCTGAATCTCTTCTCTCTTATTTATAAAACAAGGATAAAGCCACTGTTCTGGTGAGTAGAAGCACAGTTTAACGAGGCAGGATATTCTACTTATTGTGCTACCTGGTCTTTAATACATGTTCTTGTCTGTTCATTTAGTCAACAAACATGCAAGTGCCCTCTAAAAGGTAGGCACATAGAACCTGGTACAAAGCTGACACTAAATAGACAATTTCCCGAATATTCATTGATTGATCATCTTTCCTTGTGTGTTGGGATCCACAATCGACCACTTTGCTCCTAATGAAACGCCTGTCATCAGTGACCGGCCACAGGGAGTAGCTCCAGCTCTGGCCCACAGTCTCTCTGTAACAAACTGTGGGTATCACACATTTGCCCCCATCAACCCACACACACTGGGACTACCCATTGGCTGATGCTCTCTCTCTTGACTTCTCCCTATTCCAGACCATCTGGTTGCCTTGACCAGTTCTAGCTCCACATTTCTGACTGTTCCGTTCAGGTTCTCAATCTTGAGAAGGGAAAGGAAAAGATATTGTCATGGTCTGAGTATCACTGGTTTCTATTCTATTGCTCCTATGTGCTGTGTTATTAGGTACTCAGAACCACAGGCTGGAGGAAGATGTGATTATCAGCCCCACTTTTCACATGAAGAGACTGAGGTATAGGGTCCCACAGATAGAAAAGAGTAGCATTAGGATGGAGCCTGGATCTCTGACTCTAAAAGCCATTCAATAACCCATAACCTCTGTCCTCCTCTGAAGTCCAGGGATGCAGACTTCATAAGACAGCAGCAGACCACTGTTTATGCTCAGCTGTGGAGGATGAGGAAGTATGTGTGTGTCAGGGGGGAAAGGGAGAAAGAAGAGGAGAAGTAAGAGGGAGAATATTAAAGCCAAACACTCATGTCCTCAGAAAAGGGAAGGCAGTGGGACCCCATCTCAGACCTGCTCCTCTGCAGAGATGGAGCTGTGGAAAGGCGGTCCCCTCAGCCTTTGGTAGACTTCTTGTCGGAAGCCTTCCTCTCCAGGACCTTCTCCGGGAAAGCTGGGGGTGATGACAAGCACAGACTCATAGATGGTGGGGAAGTGTGTCCCATTCTGATTTGTTAATATCTCCTTCCAAAAACTGTCCTGCAATATAACGACAACAGTGTAGTCATTCTGTAGGATATACTCTGAGCACAGAGATGTGTCAAGTCACGGTTGAAATTGAACTTCTACATCCTAATCCTGGGAAACACAATGACTCCAGAAGGCCTGGGCCTGGCATCAAAGTAGTCAGAAGAAAGCCAATGAAATAAATAAATAAATACATAAGTAAGTAAGTAAATAAATAAATAATAAGTGTACACGGAGCGTTCTCTAGTATAGACCACACGCTAGAACAAAAAACAAGTCAAAATTGCCCAGCTGGTGTTGCTCAGTGGTTAAGCATCCATCTATAAACCAGGAAGTCATGGTTCCATTCTCAGTCAGGACACATGCTTGGGTTGAAAGCTTAATCCCCAGTGAGGGGTATGCAAGAGGCAGCAGATCAATGATTCTCTCTCATCATTGATGTCTCTCTCCCTCTCTCCTTCTCTCTAAAATCAATAAAATGTACGTATTTTTAAAAAATCTAAATTAATTTAAGAAGAAATCATATCAAGCATCTTCTCTGACCACAATGGTATGAAACTAGAAATCAATTACAAGAAAAAACAATCCTGGAAAACACACATGGAAGCTAAATAACATGTTACTAAACAATGAATGGGTTAACAATGAGATCAAGAAAGAAATCAAAAGATACTTCGAGGAAAATGAACATGAAAACACAACAAATCGAAATCTATGGGACAGTGAAAGCAGTCTTAAGAGGGAAATTCATAGCAATACAGGACTACCTTAAGAACAGGAAAATTCTCAAATAAACATTCTAACTTTATAGATAAAGAACTAGAAAATGAACAACAAAGCCCAAAATTAGTAGAAAAAATAATAACAAAGATCAGAGCAAAAATAAACAGAGTTTAAAAAAAAATACAAAAGATTGATGAAACCAAGAGCTGATTTTTAAAAAGATAAACAAGATCAATAAGCCTTTAACCAGACACATTAAAAAAAATAAATAAATAAAGAGGACCCAAATAAATAAAATCAGAAATAAAAGAAGAGAAATGACAGCTAACACTACAAAGTTTATAAAGAACCCATACAACTGAATACCACCACCACCCTGCCCCCAAAAAATCCAATTAAAAAATGGGGAAAAGACCTGAAGAGACACTTTTTCAAAGAGAACATAGAGATGTCCAATAGACATATGAAAAGATATTCAACATCACTAATCACCAGAGAAATACAAATTAAAACTACAATGAGATACCACCTCACACCTATCAGAATAGCTATCATGAACAATTTCACAAAAGGCAAGTGTTGGAAAGGATGTGGAGAAAAGGGAACCCTCATGCATTGTTGATAGGAATGCAGACTGGTGTAGTCACTGTGAAAAACAATATGGAGATTTCTAAAATAATTAAAAATCATGACCGAAACCGGTTTGACTCAGTGGCTAGAGCATTGGCCTGCGGACTGGAAGGTCCTGGGTTTGATTCCAGTCAAGGGCATGTATCCTGGTTGCGGGCACATCCCCAGTAGGGGGCGTGCAGGAGGTGGCTGATCGATGTCTCTCTCTCATTGATGTTTCCAACTCTCTATCCCTCTCTCTTCCTCTCTGTAAGAAATCAATAAAATATATTTTCAAAAAATTATGATCCAGCAATTCCACTTCTGAGTGGAATTTGAAAAAATCCAAACCATAATTTGAAAAGATATATACACCCCTATGTTATTATTTACAACAGTTAAGATATGAAAGCAACCTAAGTACCCATGAAGAGACAGGGTGATTTAAAAAGTCATGGTACATGTATACAATTACTGGGCCATAAAAAAATGAAATCTTACTATTTGTGAAAATATGGATGGACCTAGAGGGTACTAGGCTAAATGAAATCAGTGTGAGACAAAGAGAGACAAATACCATACAATTTCACTTATATGTGAAATCTAAAGAACAAAATAAATGAACAAACAAAACAGAAACATACTCATAGGTCCAGAAAACAGACTGATGGTTGGCAAATGGGAGGTTGGTTGGGGAGGCTGGATGGAAAAGGTAAAGGAATTAAGAAGTACAAATTGGTAATCACAATATAATCATGGGGATGTAAAATACAGCATAGGGAACATAATCAATAATATTGTATTAACTATGTATGGTGCAAGTGGGTCTTAGAATTATCAGGGGATCACTTTGTAAATTATATAACTGTCTGACTTTTATGCTATTCATCTGGAACTAATCCTATATAATAAAAGGCTAATATGCAAATTAACCAAACAGCTGAAGGACTAGTCTCTATGACAGGCACTGACCATCAGGAGGCAGACGCTCAGTGCAGCAGCTGGCCCCTGGTGGTCAGTGCACTCCCACAGGGGGAGCACTGCTCAGCCAGAAGTCCTGAGCTGGGCTCACAGCTGGCAAGTGCAGCAGCAGTGGCCGGAGCCTCTCCTGCCTCCGAGGCAGCACTAAGGATGTCCACCTGCTGTCAGTCAAACATCCCCCAAGGACTCCCAGACTGTGAGAGGGCATAGGTCAGGCTGAGAGACCCATCCACCCCCACCAAGCGAGTGCATGAACTTTGTACACTGGGCCTCTTGTATAAAATAATATTGGATGTCAGCTGTAATTAAAAGGTAAAATTAAAAACGTAAAAGAAATCTGGAACATTGTTATATATCTTCCTTTACTCTTTTGCCCCATTTCAGCTTCTTAGGATCATGTAAAAAAAAGCTCATTTTAGAAAGATAAAACTGCTGGGAAAATTACACAGTGTGTCCATATCTAAATGCTAGTGGCATTTTCCAGAGGCCTGCTCATATAGAGTCATGTTTAAATGTGCAGACTCTGAGGCCAGCCCCCGGGGTTTGAATACCAGCTCTCGCTCTTAGTAATCATGTGCCTTGGGCAAGTTATTTTACCTCTCAGGACCCCGGTTTCCTCATCTGCAAAACACGGTAAATAAAAGTATCTACCCACAGAGTGGGGTGAGCTGACATGAGTTTTAGCTCAAAGGGCTCTGTCCCAAAGTCCAAAAGACCTGGTTCGGATGACCAGCTATGCTCCTCAGAAGCTCTGAGACCTTGAATAAAAAATATCTTCCTTCTCCAAACCTCAATATCTTATCTGGAATTTTGAATACTGATAAGATCTACCTTGCAAAGCTCTTGGGAATATTAAGTGCAACAGTGCATATAAAATGTGTAACTCATTCCTCATGTGAGTCACCTGGTACATGTTAGCCATGCCTGTCCTGACCAAATCACCCAGGTCACCCAAGAATGGCCTCACCCACCAGTATGTTAGTCTCTTCCCACCTTTCTTAGGATTCCCAGTAGTGACAGGGAGGTGGCTGTGAAAGAGAGTGGGAACCACCTGTATTTGAGAGGCCTTAGGGGAGGTCTCAGCTACATTCTAAGAGCGACCGTTCCTCCTATCAAGGCCTGGATAAACCACTCACTAACTGGCAAGAGAACTCTGGGTAAGTTCTTCCAGCTCAAAGCCAGTCTCCCAACTTTAGGATGAGGGCACAAGAGTGCCACCTGCCTCTTAGGACTGTGGTGAGTCTTCAGTGAGCTCATGCATCCGGCACGTAGCCAGTGCTCCATACTCGTTACCTCTTGCCAGAGCCATTTGTGGGTCACGGGCACCCACCTGCAACTGCTGCAAAACGACGAAGACAAATCCTCCTGTGTGGAGTCCCAGGGTCTCCGCAGCCAGCAGAATGATTTTCGCATCCTCTGAGCTGCAGATTAAGATAATAACTGTAAGAGGGGAAAAACACAGAGTCAGCCAATTGCACAGGATCACATGCTTTTGAAAGTCTAGCCTGAAACTGCTCCCGATGAGACGTGAACTTTCTCTTCCCCTGAGCACGCTTCTGGAGACAGGAATGTTGGAACTATTCCCAGAATGTAGCACCGGCAGCGCACCCACTGGCAGATTTACCCTAGGAACTGAGGTCTTAGCTGTAGCTCTCTCTCAAAATACAAGGCAAAAAGGTTAAGACCACTTTCTATGCTCCCATTTCTCTGTTTCATTGGCTCTGGACAATAGATCTGGCTTGTCAATCACCGGCCACACAGGAGGAATTGAAGGAGGACCTAGAATCAGGAGCACCCAGACTTTCTAGGTAGAATGGGGGCTGGGGGGTGAGAGGGAGACCATGGTACTTTTCTTCCATTTAAACACATCAGCATGCATTTTAAGGACACACAAATGAAATAAGTGAGGTAAATTATAATGTATTTATCTGAGCTCTAACCATGTGCCAAGCACTGTGTTTACTAAGGACAGGGTACAGCAATGAGCAAGGCACTCAGGGAGCTGACAGCCAATCAGACAGTATACCAGTGAATGAATCAGGGGGGGAAGGAAAGAAGAGGGTAACGGGGTTGTGGGTGGCACAGCAGGTCAAGATCAGCAAGTCCCAAAGTGCCAAGGCTAGAAAGGCTTAATTTATTAAAGAACAGAAAGGAGTCATGTACTAATCCAGCTAGAAAACAGAGCCTTCTGCCCGGCCATTGTGGCTCAGTGGTTAAGCATTGACCTACAGCTCGATTCCCAATTAGGAGACATGCCCAGATGGTGGGCTCAATCCCCAGTAAGGGGCATGCAGGAGGCATCCTATTGATGTTTCTCTCTCATCATTGATGTTTTATCTCTCTTTCCTTCCCCCTTCCTCTCTGAAATCAATAAAAATACTTTTTTTTTTAAACAAAAAATAGAGCCTTATAAACACCAACACAAAATTAATTGATATCATATGTTGCCCAGTTACTATGTCCAGACACAGTGCTAAAGACTTCACAGGCGTGACTTTATACAATCCTTACTTTCCTATGAGGTGGGCAGTTGATGACTATCTTCGTTTTCCAGATAAGGTGTCTGAGGCCTAGAGAGGTGAAGGCATTTGCCCAGGATAACACAGCTAGAAAGTACAGTGTTACCTCGAGATACGAGTGCCCTAACATCGAGATTTTTGAGATACAAGCAGCCAAGCGAGCTATTTTTGCTTTGAAATACAAGCAACATTTGAGATAGGAGTCATCGCACGGATCGGCCAGCTGCACACGACCCACCAGTTTACCAACTCGAGCGTCTCATAGTTTCCCATGCCTCAAGGTTACGGAAGGAATTAAACTTGTATCTCAAGGTATCACTGTATTAGAGGTTGGTTCCAAACCTAGGCTGTCTTTCTCCAGAGCCCATGCTCTGAGCAACAGCCCAAGTCCAGGACCCAACCCACCTCGAAGATGCTTCCAGAGCTTAGTCATCTATAATAATAAAAGGGTAATATGCTAATTAGACTGGACATCATTCTGTACGAAGCTGGGGCCAGAGGGAAGCCAGCCCAGATGCCAGGTACCTACGGGATGCCTGAAGGAAGCCATTCTGGGTTCCAGGTACCTGCGGGCAATCGGAGGAAGGAAGCCTGGGTCCCGGGTGCTGAAGGGAAGTTGGTGCCAGCGGCCGGGGGAAGGAAGGCCTACTCTTGCACAGATTTTCGTGCATCAGGCCTCTAGTTGAATCATACCACGATAGCATACAGAACTTCACTTTAGATTAAAAATAGTTGGTGATGGTAATATTGGCCCAAAAGGAAAATTGTTTTTATGTGTCATTAGCTTTGTACCCTGTTTCTATCTGCTTTTTGACACCCAAAGAAAAATGAAGGGTTTCTATCTGCTCTTCCTGTTTGTCTCTCCAAGCATAAGCAATAGAAGATTCTTTTCTACTTACCCCGGGCGGTTGTTGACGTGTTCCTAAGATTCTCTTGCAGGAGGGCTGGGTCATTGTTGGTATATCTGATCCTGGCAGTGATGGTGAAATGGGATTGGAGTTCATTCTCTACAACCCTCCACAGCTCACCCACTCTATCCCAGAAGGAAGTCCCAGAGTGTCCTCCAAACATCCCGATGTGTTTCCAGCCCAGGTGCTGGAGAGTTCTATGGAGCACATCAGCAAGTTCATGCATGGGTGGCACAAGCTTCACATAGGTATCATACAAGAAGTCATTCTCCAATGCTGTTGATTGTCCAGCGAAGTCAAACACGGGGATATTCCATTCAGAAGCCAGCAAACCAATAACCTTGAAAGTAAGCAAAAGAATGACTTTTCATAATTGAGTTTATGCTACACTCAAAGCCCATTGTGAGATATCCGCATAAAATTTTAATTCAGTGACTCTATGGGTCATGCTGGAGACTGTCTTTTGGAATATTGATGATAATATCTTGTAGCCAACAGGAGGATGCAAGACCTCAGAGGACAAGAATAACAATGATATATGTGCCAAGCACTTTGCTAAGAGCTGACACATATCATCTCAATTCTTACAACATTTCTATGAGGTAGGTATTATTATTACCCTATTTTAAGGATGAAAAACATAGGAACACATAGATGTAAGTTACAAAGCTAACAAATAGTAGAGCAGGATTGGAATACAGACACTATGGACCCAGAGCTACTATTCATAGCTACTATTCATTCTCTTAGTGTTTCTTTCTTAATTTGTTCCTTATTCATTTCTCGTTCCCTTTTCAGACCTTGCTCTTAAAAGAGTTTATGGTATATTACAGGATCTAAGACATACAAAAATAGCTACTAGAGTTCAATATACTATTCACTATAGACAATATCCTTATAAGAGCTTAGAAGAGTAAGAAATTACTTTTGATTTGGGAATTAGGGATGGAGAGGTGAGGATGGAGAGGTGAACAAAGGCTTCAGGGAATTTGAGCTTGACTGTGAAAAATGGGTAGGCTTTGGACAGTGTGTGTCAAATGGAGAATTTCAGGAGAAAACAAAATTCCAATTAAAATATGAGCTTAATTCTACAGCACCCACTAATGATAGTTCTGCAGTATTGTTGAGAGTGAGAATTGTGATGCTCCTTCCTGTTTAGGCTTTGCAACACCTAAGCATAAGCTACCCAAGGACTTCCACAAAATCAATCCTCTTAGCTAAACAGATACAAGTCATTGGTGTCTCTCGGTTGCTTGCCCAGCTTATTACAATCGGTCCTACTCTCTTCTTTCTCACATTTACTGTCACTGGATAATTTTTTACACACACCAAGGGAAAACATGCACAAAGATTATTTTTCAATGAAAAATTGAGCATTCATTTTCTTCTTAATTTTCCTGAGCCACGTGGCTGGCAGCATTAAAATAAAAAATAAGTCTATGTACAACAATACTAAGCCCAAATGGTCAGCAAGTTTGTTAGTGAGCATCGACAACTTACAATTATTGATTTGAAAGGCTTTCTTGAAAGAGAATGTTGGCTGTTTGAATTACGTGGTCTCATTACATCTCAAAAAAATGGTACCCAAGATTTACTTATTATTCTTTTAATAAGGCCATCTTTGTCAAGAGCTTATTCAAATCTGTCCCATCATCTTTAAGACCACCCCTTCCAATGGAAATTCAGCCAGAGTTTCTAGAAGGTTGTATACCTCTGCTGTTTCTGGGCATGCTGGTACAAACAGGGCAGAAACCTGTTCTCTCTGGACCTGGTTGGTGAAAGCAGCAAGAAACTCCTTGGCGCTGCAGGTTGAGTTGGTGTAAGTGAACTCCCAGCTGAAGTTTCCAAGGTCCGCGGGCTCTGAGTTGAGCTTGTCCAGGGCGATCTGGAGGCCTGCGCCCAGCCTTTGCACACTGAATGGGTGGGAGATGTTCCAGGGAGCCTGGAAGCCCACCGTGAGTTTAGCAGCCTCAAGCCAAGTCACCAACAGACTGGCAAAGAGCGTTAGAACTAGTATTGGGTGGGCATCATGGCATGCAACCCCCAAACAGAGCCCAGATAGAAGTGGGGCCTCAGCACCTGCCCAGGGAGCCATGGATAGTGCCTGACACCGGACTCACTGCAAAACTCAGAGAGGCTCAGCCTCCTGACCACTCATGCCAGGAGCTTAAATGATAGTGCAGAGTCCCCTGAGGACCACAGCTTGCTTTCTGTTCAGTGACATTAATTAGCCGAAACCTTTTCTTTTCAGAATCTGTCCTAACACATCTAGAAGCAGAAAGAGGCTTGGGCAGGGCATCAGCGAGGTCCTAATCATTGGCCCAGTGACACCGCTGACAAATGTTATGGTCCTGGGCGAAGCATAGAACCCCACTCATCCTCAGCCCCAGTATGCCTCTCTGCTACTCAACAAAGAATTATGGGAACCACTCAAGTGTGGCCTGGGCTGAAATTCCAACTCTACCATATATTAGTTGTGTGGCTTAGGACATGTTACTTCCTCCCCTATGCCTTCATCTCCTGATAGATAAAATGGGAGTTAAACTATAATGAGGCCCTCCCCTAATTTAATATTGGTAAATATTAAATGAAATCATACACGTCAAGCATTCAGCACAATGCCTAGGCAAAGAGAGCCACTCCTCCATGCCAGCTAATGGTGATAATCATGGTGACAATGATTGATGGTATTGACTTATTAATAATGATCATTATTACTCACTACATTAATCTTCTGATTTTTCTAGAATAAGTGAGCTAATGGCTGTGAGAGGGTTTACTCACCCTGGCCTAGGATATTCATTCTAATGAATGAACACTAACCCTCAAAGCTTGATCTAAGGCCCACCTGCATCAGTCTCTGCTGATGGTTAAAAATACAGACTCCAGAGCCCTACCCCAGACCCTTTGAACCAGTCTTAGGTTTACTCTGAAAATCTGTAATTAACAAACTCATTACCCCTATTTACACTAAAGTTGGAGAAGCTCTGATATAATCTGAGGCAAGAAGAGGAAAAGAGCTGAGAACTATTCTTTACACATCTTTCTTCAGAGCTTACACATATCAGAGTGGGAGTCCTGAGCCTTAGGTTCATCTAAGGGGGCCATTTCTAACCTTCTCAATTCCGAGAATGGCTTTTCTCCCAACCGAATTCACCATAACTGCTTCTTCGTAGAGCTTCAGATTCTCTCTCTCCTCTACTAGGAAGTTTGGCATCTGTGTGTAAAGTTTCCCAAGTCTAAAGATATCCTTGATCTATAATCCTAGGCAGAATTTCATGGCCACTGTTTTTAATTTTTGTGTTGTTGTTTTTTTGGCTCAGATGCTGACCAGATATATGTGACCTTAAGCAAGTCAGTTTAATCCATGCCTTAGTTTTCTCAACTTCAGAATTAGTTTAACAATGCAATTATGTAATTACCCAGCACAGTGTTCCATGTTTAGGAATTCAGTAAAGGAGCACTCCCAATGGGTGTGTCATCCCATAAGTCATAATCTCAAAACTAGGATATTGGGAACAATATGTTATTATACATTCTGTATCCCCCCTCCTCTCCCATGTATAAACATCTCAAAATATGTACTCCTGCTCTGTTTACATGTTTTTTTTTCCCTCTGAGGATCTTTGAGGTCAAGTGACTATGTGTGTCCCTCTTTGGATCCTCAGATGTAGCATAGATGGAGGCCTTTATATATGCAAATTAATATTAATCATGGTAAGTATAAGTTTGTTTGATTTTTATATTCCTAAGTGCTTACATGTGAACATGGTCAAAACCAGAAGAAAATACTGCTGGTGGTCAGCATTAGGGAGCCTTTAAGAAACAGACATACAGAGGTAACCAAGATGGCGGCACAGGTAAACACCTACACTGCTGCCTCGCACAACAATTTCAAAACGACAACTAAAAGACAGAACGGGCATCATCCAGAACCACAGGAAAGCTGGCTGAGTGGAAATTCTACAACAAGAGGGAAAGAGAGGGGCTCACGGAGACGCAGAGGAGCTGCAAAAAGCTGAGGTGTGGAGATGCGAGCGCTGAGAGAGCGGGTGCTTGAGCTTGGGAGGGGTGGAGTCTCAGGGCTTGAGGGACCGCCTTGCCTTCCAGTCGGCCCCGCCCTCCACGGCCCCTGAGTCTCGCGTGACTGGGTAATTGCTGGAGCGGTCCCTGTGCGCATGCGCTCTCTCGCAGTGCCGCTAGACCGCTGCCTTTCCAGGTCCCCTGTGCTCCGGGACCATATGAGTCTGGGTCCCCAGGGTTTCACCCAAACCTGGGGTTCAGTGGAGCTAGAAATGGCGCAGTTGGGGGCCTCTGTCCCCTGCCCAGTCACGAAAGCCAGAGACACAACCAGCAGTCAGTCCTCTGTGCTCAGTGCTGTGCTCGCCACCAGGCCTCCAGACCTCCGCCCTTTGGCGTCTCCCCCAGATCTCCGTGTACGTCTCCCTTTTCACAGTCCGAACTCCCCCCTCCCCCCGCACCCCGTATGAGTCTCAGATGTGGGGTTTAGTGCCATTGGATAAGGGATTCAATGCAGCTGGGAGTCTCCATCCCCCTCCCGCCAGAGAAAGCCAGCCAGGTACTCCGGCACCTGCTCTCTCCGCTCGCGTCTCCGTACCTCAGCTTTTTGCAGTTCCTCTGGGTGTCTGTGAGCCCCTCTCTTTCCTTCTAGCTGTAGAACTTCCACTCAGCCAGCCTTCCTGTGGTTCTGGATGATGTCCGTTCTGTCTTTTTAGTTGTAGTTTTGAAATTGTTGTGCGAGACAGCAGTGCAGGTGGTTACCTATGCCGCCATCTTGGATCGGTCTCTGGTGTTCCATTTTTATTGGTGTTTTTTTTTTTTAAAAAGCATACAGAGTTGCATAGCAGAGATGATATACACTAAGCTCTATGATGGGAACTATGAGTATGTTTTCTTCTCTTTGCTTATCATATTTTCATATTTTTTGTCGTAATGTGTGCAATAAGGAAGAAAAGTAAAAGTTTTTATTAGAAACAAACTCTGAACATACAGACTAGCATGTGTAGAGAGAAAACATGGGGGTTAAACTCACGCAGTCTAGATTCTCAGGTCAGGAGCTGCTCACGCTGGCAAGGTCACACCGGGAGGCATTAGCTTACCTCTGTAAGCTCTAATTATTCTCTGCGGAGTTCAGCCCACCTTCATTTTACCATCGCCCTCAGAGAGGGAGTGAGACAGCAATATTGTGGTCCAGGTAATGACGATCCCTTGGAAACCATTACCATAGTAACAGGCCCACCCACTTGGTACCAAGTCCTTCATTGACTAGAGTCGAAAGGCCTGAGATTAAAACCAATGTTGTGGGATTTGCAGGGACTGTGGCTGCTGGAGACAGCATGATATTCTCCACTTCCTTTTCCAGCCCTCCCTCCTCGTAGGAGATACTTAGGCCTACAAGTTACCAGGAGCATTGTGGTTGCCGGGAGAGGCCATATTGTTCCATCCAACAATGCTTTAGGGCAAAAGTATGTCCAGCAGACGCACAGGAGCTGTTCCCTATGTTGGTGAGGATGGTGCTTTGATTCTTAGCTACTTTATCCCATCCCTGCTTCCTGAAGAGACTATTACGGAGGGAGGGTTCCTTCGGTCTAAGTCACCGTTTCCTCGATGCTGGCAGGCCTGGACCAGAGACCAGATATGGGCCCAGCTGTTCAGCATCCTAGGTCAGATAAGACTGGCTGTGTCCAGGGAGGTGGGGTTTTCCTAAAACCTCCAGCATTTTTTCTAGCTGCTTCCACCCTGCTTTCCACTTCCATCCCTTTGATTTGTAAGCCAGTGGTCTGACCGTGTTTAGAGAACAGTGACAGTTTAGGATGAGTGGGCTCGAACTTCTCCAGAAGATGAGAGGTGGGAAAAGGAGATGAGACTGCCATGTCCTAGAGCGGAGGTTCTCAACCTGTGGGTTGCGACCCCTTTGGAGGTCAAACGACCCTTTCACAGGGTTCACCTAAGACCATCAGAAAATGCAGATATTTACATCACGATGCATAACAGTAGCAAAATTTCATGGTTGGGGGTCACCACCCCATGAGGAACTGTATGCAAGGGTCGCGGCCTTAGGAAGGTTGAGAACCACTGTCCAAAGGGAGAGACAGCTGTCACTCAGGCCCTCCCACACTCTCCCGAGTCTTCCTAGAAAAGCATCAGCCTCTGGCTTCCCCAGGGATTAAGACTGTAGCTGAACCTCTGTTTCATTTCCTGTGAAATAGGGTCACGGCAGGGGCAGTGACCTCTGGCATGTCCAGCTTCTCGCCCTAAAATCCCAGGACCCTGGTGGCTTCATAGCACTCCACGCAGGGGTGGCAGCCATTTTTCCCCCCAGGTCTCGCTTACAGGTTCCTAAAGGGAAGGGGACTGAAGACTTAGCACACCTCGTGCACCCCATCCCAAGAAGTCAGAGCAAGTCAAAGGTGGCGGTGATTCCCTGTCAGGGTGTGAACGTCAAATTTGCCAGTTGGTGTTCTCAGCTTTTGCAAATACTGAGTTAACTTCTCCGACTGCAAAGCTCCTAGTGAGTAAATGTTTGAGAAGCCAGGAGAAAGTGGAGCAAAGGTTGAACTTGTGTAAAGCAGGAGATCATGCTTCCTGGACCTGTTACAACGCGAATTCCTTGGAAACAAAAGCCACTCCTTCAGGTGAACACACACACCCGACTCCTAGAAGGCCGGGATGGGGCACTGAGGAGGCTTGTGTGAGAGAAAGCGGTCCTCCCTCCTGAGGACTTCACTTGTCTCTTAGACACTTCAACCACCTGCACTTATCCCGAGCCACTGAGGGACACTCCTCCTCTGGCCTGTGATATTTGTTCTTTCTCTCACCTGTTTCCACCAGGAAAGTGTCTTTGACACCCGAACAGTTGTGTTTGACCATGTGGGGTTTCCAATCAATATTTTCCAATTTTCTTCGGGCTACGAATATAATATGAAGTTAGCAGGTTGGGCTGCTCTAAATGCCAGATTTTGAATCTGAATATTTATTTTTTGGTCTTTGATCCTGCCTCCCCAGTAAAGGCCCTGCTCCCCCACCCCCCAAAAAAAGCCTTAGCTGGAAGAAAGTACTAGAGAGGTGGACAGCTACTTACTCCTGCTACTGAGTAATCAAAAACACTAAAATGATTAGAAGTGATGTAATTAGTTCCAAAGCCACTTTTCAGAAAATTTCAAGTTTCCCAAAAGCACGTTTGTTGTCACGGTATCTTAAACACTGTGTGGATAAAGACTGTATCTTTCTGCCTTAATACATCTTTCTCTGCTAATTACATTCCTTTAATCCATGAGAATCATATGCTTTTCAGTCTTAGTCAATCAGAGACCTGCCTGCCACTCGGTGTCCGGGTGGCTTTTTTAAAGGGAGACAGGATGTCCTTTTTGAATCTCCACCCTCCTGGGCTTTTTTGTCCGGAGAGACCAGAACCCCTCCCATTTCCTGTCGTTTCTGCTCTGTTCACGTTAAACTTTCCAAATAGCTCCCTAGCCAGGCGCCGCAGCCAGTTGCTCTCCCTGCTGTGAGCCTGGGGAACCCAAGCAAGGCTGAGCACAGAGGACGATGCCCTTAAACGCTTGGCTAGAGGGAAAGGCTTGGCATGCATCCCCAAGTAGCAAGGCTCCTGTCAAAGGTGTCTCCCACTCCGCCCTGTAGGAAGCTGTGTAGCAGGATGGTTGGGAGCGCAGGTTTGAAATGAGACTTAAGTTGGCTTGGACAAGTTGTAGGCTGTCTGAATCTCAATTTCCTCATGTGTCATTACTCTGAGGAGCTCAAGGGAGGATTAGCTGAAGCCACAGAGGCAGAGCGCATGCCACGGTGCCTGGCACTGAACAACAGTGAGAGAGGAGTAGCAGTTTTATCCGGGGACTGCTGCTTCAAGTCCAGATCGCACACTGCATGGGATGGATGACGTAAATCTGGCAGAATAAGCCACTGCTACGACAGAGACCAGAGGAACAGGTTAAAGTCGGGGCCTCTTCAATTTCACCCGGAGCAGTTATAACATGCTCGCTTAGCGCCACCGGTAACACCACCTTTAGCTTATATCCCATGACATAAAGGCAGAGAACCTTTGGCTTAAATCAATGCCACCTGAGAGAAAAAGACTGTGCGCCACACTCTCTCCAGTAATTTCCAGCAGACGCACTTAAAAGAGTGAAAGGAACAGGTAAGATTACTTACCTACTATATCCCACATTATTATTTCAACGTGGAATCAAACATTTGAAATTCTTTATTTCTTGATGATTGATTGATTGATTTTAGAGACAGGAAAGGAGGGAGGGAGGAAGGGAGGAGGAGAAATACAAGGAGAGAAAGAGAAACATTGATTTATTGTTCCACTTATTTATCCATTCATTGGTTGATTTTTGTATGTGCCTTGACCAGGGATTGAACCCACAATCTTGGTATATCTAACCAATTGAGATTCAAGGTGTCCAGGGTCAGAATCAATATTTTTAAGTTGGGATTTTATGTTATTTATGTTATTTTCTTCATACTAAGTGTCCAAAATGTGATGTGTGTTTTATATTTAAACATATATCTCAGTGCAGACTGGCCTCGGTTCCAGTTCTCAGCAGCCACGCCTGGCTCCTGGTTACGGTACTAGACAGTGCAGGTTTCACCCTCACTGTGAGCTCCCCTTCTAACCTGCTGGGGGGTAGTGATGTTTCCTTGGGATTGTGGAAGGTTCTGGGAATTTAGAGCAGACACCTCTCTCTGGGACCTTTATACTTTCCCATCTGTTTCTTAAATGCTCTTGAGAAGTTTTTGCTGATAAAAGCAGTAGGTTGGTGGTGTCATTCTGTTCTAACTTTGCTGACATCAGGACCCTGAGAAGATTAGTATTTCTCTGGCACACTGGGACCCCAAGGGGAGGCCACCTCTGAGCACACCTGGCCAACTCCAAGGGCTGGGGTGTCAGTATTCCTTAGCCCATCAGTGAGCCGTGGCTTGTCAGGTGGGGAGCTAAGTTTGCAAGGCACTTGGCTCTGTGTGCTTGTTGTTGGGGTTGAGGAGGGCACGTTTTGGGGGTTGGGGGAAGTTTCCTTGCAATCTGTGCAAACACCATTCTTGTCAAGCAAGTGTTTATGCTTGAGTAATACTTCCTTCCCACAAAGAGTGAAAAAGTGGCCTTAAGAGCTCTGGGGCCACGCTGCTGCTGTCGGTGACTCCGGATGAGCAAGATGAGCTGCTACTAACACGGAGCTATGGGTTGAGCTTCTCCCATGTGCACTGTGAGGCCGCATGGTGCAGGGCTGGCTGCAGAGCCCAGCACAGGGCTATGGGCACTCACAGAGGATGTCCAAATAGATGGGACACCCTTCTGAGAAGGGAAAAGGTAGCTCTTGTTCCACCATTGGCATCAGATCTATGTAGCTGGCATTGGGTGCTGCTTCCTCTAGTCCAGTGGTTCTCAACCTTTCTGATGCCACAACCCTTTAATCCAGCTCCTCGTGTTGTGGTGACCCCCAACCACAAAATTATTTTCGTCGCTGCTGGCTCTACAGCAACGATTCTCAACCTGTGGGTCGTGACATGCATGCTTGGGCTCTGGACTCAAGAACAGCCTGTACTAAACATCTGACTCTGAGACTGAGCCAACTGTAAGCCACAACCCGGCCTCTCTTAACCTGCAAAATGACAATAACAATTCTTCCCCCAGGGTCGCTGTGAGGGTAAAGGATTGTGGACAGAGCCTTTGGTGCAGTGCTGCCAAATGTCCCTGATCATGATAATCTTCAAGACCTTCGGAAAGGAGCTGGCATGAGAACCCCAGATTTCTCCCCTGTACGATGGACTTTGAGTGCCCTTAGCCCTTTGAAACATCAGATAACTAAGGGAAGGGTGGGTACGGCATGCTGATGATTAGAAGGGTCCATGGTGGCACCCTGGTTAAGAGTTTAAAGAACTTCGCCCCTTCCTTTCACATCCCACTACAAGAGTAAACGTCAGCTCTGCCATGTGGGAAGCTAAAGGTCGATCCACCACAGCTTTCCTTTTGCTCTCTTTATGCCGTCGCAACCTCTGCCCTGCTCCACAGCTGAGTGTAGGGAGGGACATCGTGCCTCCTTTCCTTCTGATCCATCGTTACTAAGTTCACATGAACGGATTCAGCCCATCCCTCTGGGACTCTGCTTCCCTTTCTTCCTAGGACATGTTGCCTGACTCTAAAGCAGTGGTTCTCAACCTTCCTAAGGCTGCGACCCTTGCATACAGTTCCTCATGGGGTGGTGACCCCCAACCATGAAAATTTGCTACTGTTATGCATCGTGATGTAAATATCTGCATTTTCCGATGGTCTTAGGTGACACCTATGAAAGGGCTGTTTGACCCCCAAAGGGGTCGCGACCCACAGGTTGAGAACCGCTGCTCTAAAGACTTGGCTTAACTGTCAAAGCAGCTGAAGGTCCTTGTACATAAGTGTTCCCTATGCCCCTCCAGACACCCTGTGCTTTATGTTTTTCTTTTCATCGCCATGCTTCTTCTTCACCTCACCTGGGACGCTTACAATGAGCACCGTGGAATAACTATTCCCTCATCTAAATCTAAGGAAATATTCCAAAGCAGAGGCTGAGGCTTAAGAGGAATCTCTGGATTCTGATTATTAAAAGGAGAAATTCCACTTTTCCTTAGAAGGACTTCCTTAGCTTCATGCTGTCTGGAATCAGCGAACACCCCCCGCCCCCACTCCCAATAAGTCCTTGAAATAATATTTGATGTCCTGATTGATTCATTCCCCTGCCTTCCCCCCACCCCTGCAAGACACACAAAGACACACACACACACACCCTGCTCTAAAATCTGCTTTGCAACCAACCATACTCTTTACACACACACACACACACACACACACACACACACACACACACATATATACATATATATATATATATATAATTGATTTTTCACAGAGAGGAAGGGAGAGGGATAGAAAGTTAGAAACATCGATGTGAGAGAGACATCGATCAGCCGCCTCCTGCACGCCCCCCACTGGGGATGCGCCCGCAACCAGTGTACGTGCCCTTGACCGGAATCGAACCTGGGACCCCTCAGTCCACAGAGCCTCTATCCACTGAGCCAAACCAGCTTTGGCCCAACCATACTCTTTAAAAAGGGCTCTTTTTCATAGCCAAGCCAAGCCACAAATCGCCTGGCTTTACAAAATTGTTTAAATAAATAACAATAATGTTTGGCCTCACTATGCCCATCATGGTCCCATGACCAAGCTGTAGGATCTCAGGAGAGTGATCCACTTTTTTTCTGAAATTCTGAGATTTTCTCATCTGTGCCACTCTAACTCGCTGGCAGGTTTCCTGCAAGTGCCCCATGGAGTCCTTGTCAAGGCGCCTGGCTCCCAGCAGCCATTGAAGGCTTTTGTCCTTGCTGACACCTCACAGGTCTGTTAAGAGACCTTCTGGAAGTGTTTGACAAACTGGGAGGAGCTATATAAACACACGGTGGTGTTATGTAAAGTTGGCTCCCTTCCAAGGTCTGTCTTTTCCTGCTTTCAAAAATGGAGAAACTCTGATTTTGCCTTTGAAGAGTTGTCAGGCCCTATCATCAGAAGTAGCTCAGCTGTGTCCAGGCTCTGTCAGAAAACTCTGGAACGCTGGCCTCTGGCGTTCTAGAACTGTTGCCTATGAAATGCATGGTTCCGCTGTCCCTAGGAGAGGGGAAGGAACGTACACAAACCAACCAGAGCAGTATGTTAAGCGTATCAGAGCTGCAGCTATTGGGTCAGACTCTTGCATACCTCGAACACTTTACCTGTGAATGACCTGGAAAAACAAAGGTTGGCACTTTTTAGGGGCCAGGGGAAGCTGATCTCAAAAGAATTTTCTTTTTTCTTGAGCTCTAACTGCATATGGCTGGGGGGAGAACAGGAGGACTGAAGGATGTTTCAAAAAAGCCTGTCTAACGTTTTTCTTTTTTGTAGCTCAGACTTTCATTTTTTAAGAGCAATGCTATGGGAAACAATAGTGTATCAAGAGATGATATAGCTGAAACGGGTTTGGCTCAGTGGATAGAGCGTCAGCCTGCGGACTGAAGGGTCCCAGGTTCGATTCTGGTTAAGGGCATGTTACCTTGGTTGCGGGCACATTCCCAGTGGGGGCGTGCAAGAGGCGGCTGATTGATGTCTCTCTCTCTTATTGATGTTTCTAGCTCTCTATACCTCTCCCTTTCTCTCTGTGAAAATCAATAAAAATATATTTTTTTAAAAATGAGATGATATAGCATTCTAGGGCGCTGAGACCTGGATTCTGGCCATCCCTCTCCTACTGAGTCAATGATTACCCTAGCTAGTGACCTCAGCTTTTGGGGTCTCAGGTATCCTCAAGAATATGGTTAAGGCTGTTGGGTCAGATAACGCTCCCTACACTCCCACGTTTACCCACACAGGTTGTCTGGCTGCGATGCCATGCGGCTTTGATTTACATTTACGTAAAGGAGAAGTGGGGCAGCGAGTAGCAATTCCTCCCACCGTTGCCAAACCTCTATTCTTGGACTTGGCCTGCCCGCGGTCTTGAGCAACACCTCTCTTCTACCCTCTGTGTCAACCTGTCCTCCCAACTGCAGGGTCACGTAGCCAAGACTGCCCCAAACACAGTCCCCTTTGACCTTTCGGGAGCTGAGCACAGTGAAGGTCAAGAGGCTGCTTGGGCCGAGACCGGTTTGGCTCAGTGGATAGAGCGTCGGCCTGTGGACTGAAAGGTCCCGGGTTCGATTCCGGTCAAGGGCATGTGCTTTGGTTGCGGGCACATCTCCACTGTGGGGCGTGCAGGAGGCGGCTGGTTGGTGTCTCTCTCTCATCGATGTTTCTGACTTTCTGTCTCTCTCCCTTCCTCTCTGTAAAAAATCAATAAAAAATATATATTTTTTTAAAAAGAGGCTGCTTGGAGCGGTGAGGCTGATGGTGGTCCCCAGATCGGCAGCATCCATCCACATCACCCAGAATTATTGGGAATGCAGATTCTCAGGCCCGCACCCAGGCCGACTGAACCAGAAACTCTGGCCCTGGCACAGTCATCTGGGCTGCAACAGGCTCTCCAGGGGATCGGCAGGCTTGCTCCAGTTGGGGATCCACCGCCTTGAGGCACCTTGCTCTCGAAACCGTTGCATCAGAAGGTGGTCCGACCCAGCTTGGCGTGTGTCCAATAAAGTGGGGCGCATGCTCCCAGCTCTTGAGCCACTTCTCAGAAGCCATTATTTCCCCCGCTCAGGAACTAGGGCTCTGTGACAGAAATGACCCGGAAGAGTTAAGGCACCTCAGACCTGAGAAGCTGGCCTCATAAGACCTCTTTGTTAGTGTGGGGGCCGCTCCTCCCCGCAGGAGTGGCCACCAGCAGGAAGCGGGGCTGGCTTCTCATTTTCACCTTGGCCACCTGACCAAGAAGTTAGAGGAAACATGATACAGCGCTTCCACGAATTTCTGCAGGCCGGGTCCGAGAAGGCTTAGCCCTGACTCAGCACTAATCGGGGCAGAGGCAGCGGGTGGGTGTCTGGGTCCCTACCGGCAGGTCTTGCCTTGATAACTGGTCCCGAGCGATTTCTCTCACCTGAAAAGGCCTCCAGGAGCCTCGCCTGTAAAAATAGATATTAAACACAACCTCCAGGACCTCTCTCCCCTCCACTCACCCTTTTTGTTTAGTAATGTTGCCTGGCAGTCTTCGAGGTTTTGGAATCAAGAGTGGGGACTAGGGACTTGCAAATGGAAAGAGAGGGTAGGACGCTTACTAAAGAGGCTGAACGGTGATGCAAGAGCGATCCTGCTCCTTCCAGGGATTTGCTAAGCTGTGGGTGGCTGGAGCCAGGATTCTGCATTCTAATTTTGTGTTGACTGATTGATGTGAGAAAGACAGAGGGAGAGAGAGGGAGGGGGAGAGAGGAAGGGGGAAAGAGAGAGGGAGAGAGGCATTGATTTGTTGTTCCACTTAATTATGTACACATTGATTGTTTCCTATGTGTGCCCTGATGGGAGATGGAACCCACAACCTTGGCACATTGGGACACACAGGTACTACCAGGCCAGGGCCAGGGCTCTGCATTCTAAATTCGACCCAGCTCGGTTTGTGCCTCAGTCTAGACTCGAGAGGGATTTGCCTTATTTGGTTTCTTAGCGATGTTCTAATTCTGGAGGGGTCACTGGCCTCTGCTTATTCCAACCTTAAAGTTAGAGCTTGAGTGACAATTAGAGTGGCTTCTCGTTCTCTCTCACTCTCTCCTGCTTTTCTCTAGATCTTCCTTTCCCTGTCGTAATCTCCAGGATCCTGCCCCCCAAAAGCAGATGCAAAGCCCTCCCAGCCCTCTTTTCTTCCACAGAGGTACGGGGCTCTGCAAAGGATTTCGCTTGTTAAACCTTAGCTTTCTTAGCTGAGGGCTTTTTTTTTTTTTTCCTTCCTCTTAAACCCATTGCATAACAGCCTCCTGTTTTAACCTTTTGCCAAATTCTATACTTCTCACTGTCTGAGGTTACGACGAGTGTTTGAACAGGTAACATCTACCTTTGAACTTCTGTCGCAACAGGTTCAAAGTTTGCAGGGGAGCTTGCTGGCCACTCTCAGGACGGAACACATTGGCTTCAGGTGTGGCCAGTCCCCAGAGCTGTGGGAAGGGCAGACGTGCCTGCCGGCGGTGCTGAGCCCCTACAGCCAGCCGTGAGGGGCACGGTCCCTGCACCCGGGAAGGGAGCCGATCCTTACAGGTAAGCTGCAGTCACTCTGCCTGCCCTCGAGTGTTTGTGTCTATTGGAGAGCAGCGATGGAAGGGGATGAGGGGAGGAAAGTGGGACATGTCTCCATTCTCAGCCTAAGCCACTTTCAACATGAACTTGCATTGCACTGAGGAGTAATCTCAGTTGACTTATGTGGAAGGCACGAGAAAATCAATCAAAGCCGGGTGGAGACATTGGATCGAGCTGCTTGCTGGCAGGAGATAGACTTGAAAGAGAAAGTAGTTCATTTCACTAAATACGATCAAAACAGATTTCAGACCTCTGAGGATTATAGAGGAAGCCAGGATATGGGTCTTTTTCATCTTCCATTCAGAACTTTCTGTGTCAAAAAAATCTGGTTAGAGAAGGTATTCATTCATCAGCTGCTGATGGCAGCGTTCCCATGTGGAAGGAAGAAGGAGAGAAGAGAAACCTTAGTAGACACTCTGTCAGGTGCTGGGGGTCTCAGCTAAGGGCAGGGCGGGCATCACCTCGTTGGGAGGTGGCTGGTGTCGCGTTTCATAAACAAACCCTGTGCCTCTGGGCTTGGACAGCCCAGCCTGAGCCTCGAAGCGGAGATGTGGTGCTGAGGCAAGGCTTTGAGTCACGACCCGCGTGTTGTTACTACGGGCTGCTCCGTGCGGATTGCCAAACCTTCTGTTGCTCTCTCCATCTCGGGGCTGTCCCCCATGTGCACGGAGGACTCCCTAGGAATGCAAGCCCGCTAGACCTTTAGAATGACCCAGAGTGTTCTGAACTTGAGGCTTTGGTTCTGGAGGAGACAGTTAGAAATAAAGAGAGGCTGGTTGGTAAGAGAAGACAGCATCCAGGGAACAGCCCGCAGCATCAGAGTGGCCGAGACTCCACGCCCATTCTGCTGTCCTGGGCTCTCCTCTGGGGGAAGCGTCCTCTTGGGGACAGGGCGGGGGTTGAGCTGCTGAAACTAAGCCAAGCCAAGTGCTCCTTCATCCATGAGATGCCCCGGAAGCGGGGTGCTACCCTCACCTTCCTGTACCCCCATTTCTCCCATGTCTTCAGTGGTCTCCGGGGAGACCTCAGGGACCAACCCCTGTTCTCTGAGATTGTGCCTGAGCTTATCCTGGTGTTTCAGTCACGACGTTTTAGGACCTCCTTTCTTGGAGAGAGAAGAAATCCTCAGCTGGCTGGGAACGTGCTGTTCACTTCCGGGGTGTCCGGGACATGGGAGGGAGGAAAAGGGGACAGGAAGGGGCAGGAGAGTTCGGTTTGCTGCTTCTGAGTTCCAGAATGGAAGTTCTCGTGCCCTTCTGTGGCCACAACCTTACGCGAACCCAATGAGACTAGTACAGGTCCTGATACCTCTGCTAGCACCCTGGAGACTTTCGGGAGGTATACAAATATTAAGAAGGTATTTGCCTGTCCCACGGTCATTGCCGTGTGTGTGTGTGTGTGTGTGTGTGTGTGTGTGTGTGTGTGACGCTGGGTTTTCCAGAAGCTACTAGATGCGAGCCAGGTCAGTCTGACAGCTCCTGGCACGCGTGCTTGTCTGGTCCTGTGATTTAATTTTTCCAGGGTTACCTCGGGGAGGCAGGGGAGACAGCAGGATGGATTTTTTTTTTTATTGAAAGTCTGAGGGATGAAAAGGATGAGCTGATGGTCAGAGGAAGGAAAACAAAGTCTTTCCATTCACCCCTGCGCTTCCTGGCCTGGAGCAGTGTGGCTTGATCCCGCTCTGCTCCAGGCCTGAGGCAGGTATGCTGGGGATTGGAGAGAGGCTGATACCCCCTGGGGGCTGGGCTGGCCCCCCCAGCCCGGGTTCCCCTGGGGTCCTGGGAGGTCTGTGAGGGCTGAGTTGCCTGGGGAGGGACTTCCCTGCTTGTGACTCTAGCAGGGAGCAGCGTCACTTCCTCGACACACTTGTTCGGGGCACCTCCTGTCCCTTCTGTTTGTTTGATTTTTGCCTTCGCTCCGAGGCGCTCGAAGGAGGGAAGGGTGGACAGTGGGATGTGGGCTGGCTTCGTCTGGGCCCTCGGGCGCTGGGGCTAAGGCGTTTGACAAGCTGCCAGGGGACGCTCGGCGCCTTCTCCCTCCTGGTCAGACGCTTCCACTTTCAGTTAGAAACGAAAAACCAGGAAGTGGAGTCCCCGAGCACGTTCAGGAGCCCGGCCGTGGCCCAACGTGGGGCCGGCAGACGGGGCAGATCTGGGGCTCTCTGAGCCGGGCCATCGGTCCGCATGGATGCTCTGGGGCCACCCAGTCCCTGGAGGTGACAGGGGTGAGGGGAGAAGAACAGAGACTCACGTGCCAGAAGAACTTGGATCAGGAAGCTCCATCGCTGGAATCGCCGAGGGATGCGAGCCCCCTCCCAGGGTAAGGGGGCCGTGAGAAGGCGGGTATTTGGCCAAGTATCTGGGGAGCGTGGGGCAGCGGCTGGGAGGCTTTCGGACCAGCAGATTCAGCGAATCTCCAGCTGGCTGTGTCCCAGGCACATGTCAGCACTTTCTCTCCCCGGTCTCTAGGGGCCTCCTGTAGACCCTCCTCATCAGGACGGGGGAGCGGAAGGAGGAATGGGGGCGCGAGGCAGACTTTCTTCCTCCGGCCTCTCTGGGGGAGGTGAACCCTGAGACCTGAGTGTGCGCCCTAGCTCCCATGTGGGCTGCGGGTTGCCCTCCATTTTCATGGGGGACTCGGACTCCTTCCTGGGGTAAGGGCTGGTGAACGAGTGAGTGAAGGAAGGGTTCTGATGGAACTGGGGCTGCTTCAGGACAAGGGCCAACAGCTGAGTCTCAGATGAACGTCCAGGATGTTCGAGGAGCAAGCATGAGGAAGGGACTCCACGGTCGGTGCTTTCTGGCTTCTGTGGGCATCAACCCTCGTGGAGGTTTGAAAAATAGGATTGAATCAGGAGCTCCAACATGTAGGTGACTGGTGGTCTCCCGCAGAGGCAGAGTCAGAAATAATGGAATTAAACACAATTTAATTTTAAAGAGTAAAAGATTGAGTTAGTGAAAAGTAAAAATAGAGTGGTTGGGTTTGCTTGATCACTTTTGCTAGATTCAGCATGGGAGGCACGCTCTGGTGGTTCCCTCTAATGTACAAGGGTTTGAGAGGAACATAGAATAATCTTGGCATATAAAATGTGGTGGGTATAACTTGTGTGCTTGGCACAATGCAAGGAACAAAAACCTAAATAAAACAAGAATCACAGATGCTTTTAGGATGGGTAGATCATATAGCAAGTAAAGTAAATGGTACATAATAAGATGTCGATGATGAGGACTCTGGTAAAACACATTTCAATTTCTTGTGTGTGTGTGTGTGTGTATGTATGTATATGTATATATATATATATATATATGTGTGTATATATATATATATATATATATATATATATAAAACAAACATTAACCAGACCAAATAGAATGTATTAGCCAGGCATTTGACTTAGATACTAACCTAAAACAGTAATCTCTCCTAGGCTATATTCTAATTTTTTGAGGACAAAAACACCTACAATAAAATCCGTACATCATTGAGTTCCTAACTGCTAAGCATACAGGGGGGCCAGGATTGTCAAAGGAGGGTTTCTCCCAGTTTCCGATGCTTTGGCCCATGAGCACTAAACTAGGTTTCTCAGGAACTGAGCCCCAGTTATACACCAGTTATACACCAGCTCATGGTGTATAAGCCAGTTATACACCAGCTCATAGTAGATACATTTACATTTTTTCTTTTCTTCTTCTTCTTCTTCAATCTTCACCTGTGGACACATTCATTGATCTTAGAGAGAGACAGAGAGAAGAAGGGAGAGAGAAATATCGATGTAAGAGAAAAACATTGATTGGTTGCCTCCTATCCATACCCTGACTGGGGGATCAAACCTGCAACCCAGGTATGTGCCCCAACAGGGAGTCAAACCCGCAACCCTTTTGGTACATGGGATGGTATTCCAACCAACTGAGCCACCCAGCCAGGGCGATATACTTCCATTTAATTAAGACAATCTTATGAGGTGATGGTTTCACCATTTTATGGCTGAGAGAGTAGGCTCAGAGAGGGATGGCAATCTTCCCAAGGTCACAAAGCAGCCAGTTGTCTAATGCTAAAACCCCTCTCCATCCACTCAGGTGTGGACTTAGCCTTTCTTCAGATTTCCTAAAAATTGTATTTGTGGTAAGATTTTCAAGTACGGGAACCGGGGCAGGTATTAAGTTTATATATTTATTAGATATTTTTCAGGTTGACATCTTTCTGGAACTATATTTATGAGAGGACCATTCATTGAGTATATTCTATGGGGCAGTGCTGTCCTGTTTTATGGGGCTTTTCTCGTTGATATTTAAAATGGTCCTGTGAGGGAGGTCCTTTGTTTCATAGTAGAGAAACGGAGAGTGAGAAAGAAAGAAACTGGACAGGGTGTGCAGAGATTGGAGCCGGACTTTGACCTCTGACGCGTTTAGTTCCAAAGGCAAGCTGGGCTCAGTTCCTGAGAAACCTAGTTTAGTGCTCTTGGGCCAAAGCATCGGAAACTGGGAGAAACCCTCTTTTGACAATCCTCCCCCTTTTTTCAAATCCAGAGAGGCAGAAAGCAGATTGCTGGCTGATAGGGGTTGGGAGAAGAGGAATAACTCATAGATGGGGGATCAGAGCTTCCTTGGGGGATGATGACAGGGCTTAGGACCTGGATAGAAGTGGCGGTTGGCCAACCTGTCCATGTTCTAGGTGCCACTGAGTTGTCCACTTTCAAATGGTTAGTTTCATGTGAATTGCACCTCCAAGAAGTCCTCCCGCCTCCTGGCAGGGGAATTCCCAAACCAGACTTTTGGCAATATTTTAGAAACCAGGAGTGGCATGTCTGCTCCTGTCTGTCTCAAATGCCTGGCCAGCGAGGCGCTGATCCTCATTTGGGGTTCAGCCTGGGGCGATTCTTGGGCAGCACCTTGCAAGGACAACATGTCCCCAGCTGCCCCGAGTTTATCCATCGCTGCTCATGTTCACACGCTGCTGTAAGCTCCACTGGGTCTGTTTCTCCCCGAGGTGACTGCCCGGAGGTCAGAAATGGCACCTCACTCCTTCTTTCCTCTGGCACGGGGCCTGATAGTTCCCAGCCTCTTACTTCATTCATGCTGTTTGAATAAACACATGAGTTTTGGAAGGTCAGGCAGCCCTTGTACTGCTATGGGAAGGCCATGGGTACCCCCCCCCCCACCCTCTTCAGGGGAGCTGGCTGGTAGTAGATCTCTGGGTTCCCAGTAGTCATTCTACTGAAGAGTTATGAGGTTGTGAAAGGCTTATAGGAGAATGCAGGGGTGAGGTAGGATGAGAGGAGATGGGTGGGTCGGAGCTCAGAGGTGTACCATGCCCTCTCCAGCTACAAATCCTCTGTTTAAATAGAAATGAGGAGTTAAGACCTTTGCACATAAGCTGAAAGATGGTTATAGTCTGAGGACCTTGATTATCTCTTCTCACTGGGGAATGTCTCAAAATAGAACCTCTGATATTGACAGTGAGTTGGAAACAGGTGAATAGAAGGGGAGCTGGTCTACTGAGAACTCGTCTTGTGTCCAACAGTGTACCAGATGGCCCACCCAGCATCCCTTTGGAGTAGAGATTGTCACTGGCCCCTTCTTGAATCCAGCTGAGGGAACTGACACTCAGTGACATTGTCACTGCCTGCAGGGCCACGCATCTAGTAAGTAGCAGAGCTATTGCGTGGCAATGACCTTACAAGTTTGCCCCTGGAAAGGAGACTATGGGCAATAAAGTTTATTTGCAAATTGGATCTGGTGACTCCTGACCATTGGCCAGACCAGGTAGTGTGAGGGCCGATTCCGCAGAGAGCCCAGGCAGCAAGGTCTCTTTCACAGATTCTTGCATCACCCTTACCTTATCCTGGCATGGGGACGGGCCCCAGCACTTTGTCCAGCCTATCTTTTTACAGGCGCTCTTATCAAATCCAGTAGACCTTTGAGACTGGGTCTCCTAACCTCAGTCCTCTCATAAATCACTTGGTCAGCAGCAGACTTGGGGAGCTTTGGGGGTGCAAAGTATCCCTTAGGGTAGGGCTGCTGGACTGTGATTTGTGGGGAACCTGCTGGTGATCCAGTTGGATCACCTAACACCAGCCTGTCGCTGAGTGTCTCAACAACTCTTTCAGGCTACCTTCACGGACTGAGTTATTTGATCTAATGAGGGCTTTCCTATGAAATACCACTCCGCTCATCTGGCCAAGGCTCTCTGATGTTTGTGGACTGAAATGACTCCCGTGCTGTGGTGTCAACACCAGGCCCCAGGCATTGCCTCATTCCGCCTTCTTGGAAGCTTCTTCTTCCTTTTTCGTTTTTCTTTTCAACTCAATCGGACATAACCCTTTCACCATCCTGTCCCCAAATGCCCTGCTTTAGTGCCTCCGGCCATATTAGCTGTCGCCCACATCTGTGTATCTCCTTCCTCCCTTCCACTGAGCTTCATCCAACCTAATGCAGTGACTGGTAGCCATGGAAACAGGAGAAGGGGAGATCCAGAAAACATTTGAGAAGGATGGTTTGGTGTCGGTGATCCTGGCTGGACGCATAGCTGAGGGTTTATGTGCCATAGGGTCATCATCCTTGATTGATCCTGGGAATGAGACTATTGGCAATAAAGTCAGGGGATCTAGACCCACTTCAGTCTACACTTAGTCTCTCCCTTCTCCAAATTCCTTAGCCCGTGTCCCACACACAGAATCCTTCTCAAAGTATTTTCAGTGTTTGATAGACTCATAAGTCCTCAAAGGGCAGGAACTGTATCTTCTATGGCTTTTTCTTCCTGCACATAGCACAGTGCTAGGCACACATTGGAGCCAAGTTCTTTGCTGGCCTTATTAAAAGTAAATTGCAAGTCAACTTAAAGTGCAGAGAATAAACAAATGTCTTGCTATACACATACTTCCCAGCCCACCGGATGCTCTCAAAACTGGGGCACATCCCATAGAGCAGCGTTTCTCAACCTGTGGGTCGAGACCCCTTTGGGGTTCGAATGACCCTTTCACAGGGGTGGCCTAAGACCATCAGAAAATGCAATATTTACATCACAATGCATAACAGTAGCAAAATGTCATGGTTGGGGGTCACCACCACATGAGGAACTGTATGCAAGGGTCGCAGCATTAGGAAGGTTGAGAACCACTGCCATAGAGCATGTGTTTACTGTCTGGATAACTGGTTTTATTCCCTACGATGCACTCTACCTGTGCTTTCCCCATGCTGAGCAAGCTGCCTAGCACATAGTAGGTGCTCAGATCGTCAAACGCTTGCAGAATGAGTGGACCTTGGCCTCATTCGGATTAGGCTGCTTAAGCATTGTCCTTGCCGTGGCATGAACATGCCCTTGCCCTGACTGTGGCGCTTCAGAGGAGGGCTCAGCTGACTCTGCCCCCCTCTGCAATGATGCGATGCGACAGGTGCACGTATGTCATTTCGGGATTGGATTCTGAGACCCGTTTTCTTCAACTGCTCCCTTTCCCTAGTGACCTTGCTCTGAACTTGAGCTGTAGCGAGTGAAAGGGGAGGTGACCCAGGAACTATGTCGGGCACAGTGGCATCGGAAGGTCTGGCAGCCTCTGCCTGCAAGTTCTCATGGCCTAAGTTCACAGCATCGCAGGAAGCCTCCCTGAGTCCCGGACCCGTTTCTCCCCGCCCTCTGAGCTCTGGTTCCTGCAGCTTTTCCTGGGTGACTTGGCAGCAAAGCCACCCCCAAAGGACATGCACTGAAACCCTAAGGATGGACGGATGGGGTGCTTACTGGCGGGCCGGGGCACCTGTCCCAGGCCTCGCCCTCACTCTTTCTCTGTCAGCTGCCTTCCACGTTGGAACTGTTAACGTGTGGCCTAGTCATTGGGCTAGAAAGATGACATGAGAGAGCTTCCTGTCACTTTCCTGTGTTGTTTAAGTATTGAAACTCTCACAGAATCTTCCCGTGGTGTGGAAGTGACTTACTGGGCCAGCCTCTGGGGCCGAATAGGGATCTCCTTTGCTAATGCCGATTTCCTGTCCTGCCCGGCCAGGCCCTGTGGAGGTGACAAGGGCCCTTTCTCTTCTGTCTTGGGCCACCCCCTGGTGTGCGCCTGCTCAGAGCCACCTTTGCCGGGTGCCCTGGCCCTGGTCGTTGGGGAGTTACTGTAAGTCACTTGAGCACCGTCAACGAGTGGCTGGGACCTTATCTGTAGGCTCACAGGTCAGGAGCTCAGGCCAACCTCTTTCCTCAGCAGCTTGAGGCCCTGGGACTGCAATGTGATCTTTGCTCCGGTTTCTTGTCTGCTGGAGAAATGAATGAAAAGTGTCTCCACCCCCAGAGCGGCAGTGGAACCGGCCAGCTCCGAGGCCGAGAGCCCTGCGCTCACCACGGCTGGGGAAGGACGTGCGGCATTGGTGGTGGGACAGCTGCGTGTTTAGAAACAAAGCGAGGCTGTATTCTCAGGGGTGCTGGCAGGAAGTGCCGCCCCGCCCCCCGAAAGGTGGCGCAACTTCCTCCTCCATTGCTTGCCAAAGTCCGGGCCAGGATCCTTTGGAGGTGTTCGCTTTATGGCTTGTTGAGGATTGCATGCATATTTCAGATCAAGTGATAAGTGATACGGACTCTCGAGTGTCACTTCCCCGAGGAGACCTACTCTCACCTCCCGGGTTGAAAACAACAACAGAACACGACCCCGATGAACCCTCCATCCTCCTCCTCTGGTTTATTTTTTTATTCCACTTTTAAAAATATAATCTAGGTATTGTTTAGGCTTGTTGTCAAACTCTCAACAATAAAATACAGCCCCACCGGGGTGGGGTTTTCGCTACTGCTTCCCATCCTCTCGACTGATGTCTAATACACAGCCAAGAACCTCAATATCTTTGGCCAATGATTGCACACTCGAAATTTCTGAAAAATCCATTCGTGATTTTCCCTCTCCCATCTGTCTTTTTTCTACGAGGAGTACGCATTTGGCAACACAAAAACATGCACATTGTCTGATCATGGTTATTGCTCCTTTTCTTTCTACTTTCCATAACAAGGCATGCAGATCTTCTTTATTCTTTCCATGCCTGCCGAGAGTTCCACTGTATGGAAGTGCTATGATCTATTTGGTTACTCTTCTGTCAAGGAAGGCTCTCCTGGTCTCTGAAATTATAAACACTTATTTTTCTTCTCTCTTTCTCTCTCTCTCTCTCTCTCTCTCTCTCTCTCTCTCTCTCTCTCTCTCCTTCCTTCCTTCCTTCCTTCCTTCCTTCCTTCCTTCCTTCCTTCCTTCCTTCTTTCCTTTCTTTCTTTTTGTTTTTTAATTCTCACCCAAGGATATATTTCCCATTGATTTTCACAGAGAGTGAAAAGGGAGGAAATTGGGGGAGGGGAGTGGGTGGAGAGAGAGAGAGAGAGAGAGAGAGAGAGAGAGAGAGAGAGAGAGAGAAACATTGACACATCAATTGGCTGCCTCCAGGCTGGACCTGATCAAACCTGAAACCCAGATACATGCCCTTGACCAGGAATCGAACCCGAGACCCTTCGATGTGCAGATCGATGCTCTATTTACTGAACCACACTGTCCAGGGCTATAAACACTTTTCTAGATTTAATGATGATGAACAGAATAGCTAATACCTGACACTATGCATTGGGCACAGTTCTAAGCACTTTATCGATACATTAGCCCCTTTAGTCATGGGGGCAGCCTTCTGAGGCAGAAATTATTACCAGTTTCCAGATTAGAAGCCACACAGTGGGGATCTACTCCTGACCACTAAGAAGATGACCAAGTGGGTTTGAGCCCAAGTAGTCTGACTCACATCCTTCACAGGTACCTTAGCCACATGTGATGCGCTGGATTGAACTGGTCTCTTTCTACAGGAAAAAGTACTAGCAGGGTCATAAGGTGAAAGGGCACACATCCTGAATTGTGGTCAAGAGCATATCTCTAAGAAGGCTGCACCAAATTGGTTTCTATGACTCACAGCACATTTTGCACTATTTCATGACTAACCTAAGGGGTGGGGAAAAGGCATTTCGTTTAAATGTGCATTCTTTACATTTAATTCTTTACTGTTTAAAGTATTACACATGTCTCCTTCTTCCCCCATTGACTTCTTCCTGGTCATTCACCCCCTCCCCCCACCAGCACATGCCTGTACCCCCTACTGTCCGTGTCCATGGTCATGCTTCATACAAGTCCTTTGGTTGATCTCCTCCCAACCCCTTGCCTTCCCTCTGAGGTTGGATGGTCTGTCCGATGTTTCTATGTCTCTCGATCTATTTTAGTTCATCAGTTAATGTTGTTTATTATATTCCACAAACGAGTGAGATCATGTGATATTTACCTTTCTCTGAATGGCTTATTTCACTTAGCATGGTGCTCTCCAGGTCCATCCATTAAATGTGCATTTTTTAAAACTATAAGTGAAGTTGAATGTTTTCCCCTAATTTTAAGTAACCTGTAGCTGAGATTGACTCTCCTTAAGAACCAATGCTCTCCCATACCAGGCTTTTATCTGACTATTTAAGTTTTCTGAAACAGGATCGTTGTCTCAAATCATGTTCCCTTTCATTACTTAGTAATGAAAAAATGACACTGGATACAGAAGAGTAAAGTGTGTAAGAATATCCCTTAGTTCAGGGCTCTGAGGAAACTGGGTGAAGGAGCTTGATATAGAATGAATATCTGGTTTTTATTTGCATGTTAAAGAGAAGACTATCAGACCTTCCAAGTATGCTCATAAAACAATCTGTTTGTAACGATCTATTGACCTTTGCCATTACTTTGGAATTTGTCTAGAAATATTGACTATGTATTTAAGGACTGAGGTAGTTGTCTCCTAAAGGAGGGGTGACGGGAATTTTAGGAAAATAAAAATGAAGGCTGAGTTAGCAATTTAACGCCCAGCCAACGAAGCCAAACTTTCACACACAGCCTCTTCCATAGCACACAGGCCCCAGCAGAGTCATTGTGAGCTGTGAAAACCCAGGACATAGTCTCTAGGAGAAAGAAACTCCAAATGGAAGGATGTGTTAACTAATTGGATGTGAGAACTTGGGGACTCTGGTCTCCCATTTAATGAGCTTTTGCTCACCACAGACTAAGCCCAGACCTGCAAGAGAACAGAGACACCAATCAAATCCAAATGAGCGTGCCACTTGCTGGGAGGGAGATT
>PVJN01007622.1:0-68894 GCA_004026805.1 Lasiurus borealis | reverse complement strand
TTTTTTCACAGAGGTTTGATTCATACAGAAAATGTATCTTGACTCCAGAAGCTGCAGCTAACTTCAAGTAATCAACGCATGTGATGAAGAATAGTTCTGTTTGCTGAAAATAAAACAATTTGAAGAATTGGAAATCAATCCACTAAGGAAATGAAAATGATAAATGAGCAAATGAATAATCTGAATGAAAAAAATTGCATTATATTTTCTCAGCAGGATAGTCATATAAACATGTTAGGTAAAATATTAACTCAAAGTAGAAAGTTACATGGGATGATAAATTAAATTCATATATTAGAGTAAAAGTAATTTCATTTATTAATAACATTTTGATTTTGTATTCAATATAATATGATTACACAATTCTATTTTTCAACTGTAAGTATATAATAATCTTTCAGTTAAAATTTGATATTTCTCCTACCATCTCTACTAAAATTAATCAGATATAAAAATTATAATTCAAGGCCTGTATTTTCTAAAACCTTGATTGCCATTGATTTTATTAGCATGGTACGATAAGATATTTGGACATAACAAAATGCACTTGTATTACTATAGGGACAGAAGGAATCCCATCTTATTAGAGCATCTTGCAGTTACCCAGTGTCTTAGTCTTGCTTAATCTCTTGTTTTAGCTATAGACTTGCTCTGTAGCTGCGAACATCTATATTTCTGGTTTTGCTTTTCTACCCTCAGTTACATATGCAGCACACTAAATGGAAGGTAAAAGTGAGCAGATGATGACAGTCAAATCACAAAAGATAGTCTCATTTCTCTTAGTTCGATTATAGCCGAAGTATAGTTGGAATTGCAGTGGAGATAGAAGCAACGCCAGTGTCCAGAGTTTCTGTTCCATGTTGCAGGGGGTCCAGTTCAGCCTCAGCCTAGCAGGAGTCCATTAGTCCATAGTGTGTGGGTGTCCACATGACCATGGGCCATGTGGGCAAATACAGAAGCAGAAACCCCCAAGAATAAGGGTCCCAAGAGCTTAAGAGGAATCAAACAAGCACAAAAGAACAAATTACTTTTTGGGGGGAATTAAATATTCCAAATTCTCATGTGCTTGCTGTGGCCACACCCATTCTGATGAATGACCTGTTCCCAGGTGTAACATACATACAAGTACCTTCCCAACATCCTCCCAACTTTACTGAGATTGCATCATCTATTGTCCTCCTTGTCCAGTCCCTTCTGCCAGCAATCTGCAGGGAATAGACCAGTGGCTCCCTGGGGGAGTGTAAAGCTTTAGCTTCCCGATAAAGCTGCCAAAATGACATGTCTAAAATATTTGACCTATCATTTGCTCATTTCCTATTATTAATATTTAGGTTAATTACAATCTATACTAATAAAAGAGAAACATACAAATTATCATCACTCCGCTATGCCCAACAGCCAGTCAGAGTATAAATGAACCTGAAAAGATGGCAGCAGCCCTGCCCTCCCCATCCCCCAGCCTCTCAGGGCCTGTGTGAGTCAGAGAAGTCGGGTACCAGTGCTTAAGGCTTGATGCAGCCAGAGAGACCAAGAAGCCACCTGCTCCATGATCCCAGGACACAGTCAACCTCAAAAGCCTCACATCCACCTTCCCAAAAGTCCTGGGGGAGATGGAAAAATTGGCTCCATCGCCTGAGGCTGGCTACAGCCTGGGAGACAAAGAAGCTGCCTGCCCTGTGATCCCAAGCCACAGCCAGCAGCAGAAGCCTCACTTTCACCTGCCCCATGTCCTGGGGGAAACAGAAAAACCGGATGGCAAAGCCTGAGGCTGGCTGCAGCCTGGGAGATGAAGAATCCACCTGCACTGGGATCCCAGGCTGCAGCCAGTGGAGAAGTTGCCCCCACTGCATCCCAAGGAAGACAGAGAAGCCACCCACCTGCAGTTCAGGCACCAGCACCGGTGGCTGGCTACAGCCTGATAGACGGAGAAGCTCCCCATGGTCCTAGGCATCAGCACTTATGGCTGCAACCCAGGCATAGCCATCTGCCTATTATTCCCTGAGACTTCAGCTGGCCTGGGCACCTATGGCTGACCAGAGAGAGGGAAGCCCCAATCTCAGGTGCCTATAGTCAGCTAGAGGGGGGAATTCTGGGTCTCAATGCAGGGTCAAGGCAGAGGTTGTTAGAGGCAATCAAGCCAGCAGGAGAGCAGTTAGAGATGATTAGGCAGGATGGCAAGTGGTTAGGAGCTAGCAGTTCTGGATTGTGAGAGGGATGTCCGACTGCCAGTTATCCCCCAAGGGGTCCCAGATTGGAGAGGTGCAGGCCAGGCTAAGGGACCCCCACCCCCCCCACCTTGTGCACAAATTTTGTGCACTGGGCCTCTAGTGATGATTACAAATACTGATATGTATTATAGATGGTATTCTTTTAAAAAGCCAAGTTTCTATTACATTACTCTTGTGGGGCGACTTCCACGATCACTTGCAAATGACCACGGAGGCTGCTAAGAAGGAAATAAGCAAGCAAGGATTTATTGAGCTGGCTAGCAACTGCTCTGCCTTTCTCTATGCAGGGAGTCCAGAGAGCAGCAGCGAGTACATTTACCACATACTGTTTTTGCAGAGCGAACAACCCAAGACAAAACAGTTTTTCCCAAGCAACATCAGAGTTGATGACCATGTTATTTACAGGGCCATCTTGTTCTTCAGAAAGCTGACAGTGTTCTATGAAAGAAGGCCTATGTGCTGGGAAGGGACCATGAGACCATATCTCAAGGCCTGGCCTGATGTCAGCACTGACAATTCTATCTGGGGAATAGTCTACAGCCTCTCTGAAATGGGTCATGCTCAAAAATTCCCGCTCTCTAACATTCCCCACTGGTTTTATGTATATGAGTCAAATCATTGACTCTTTTGGGTCATTGTTGGTGAGGGAGTTATATTGACCCATGAGGACTATAAGCTTGATAGAATTAATTCTCTGCTGACTAAAGTCAGTGGGCCTGTTTATAAGATAAAGGCCCATTTGAGAGCCAGAACTAATCTTTAGAGGGTCTGAGGAGTCCTAGACTCTCTATTTTGCCTGGGCTGTCTTAAGCCAGGTGTGATGAAGCCATGTTGGGATTCCATCAACCTTGACTGCTGTGGAGGTGGTCCTTTACAAGTTGGAATCAGTCAGAATCACCAGGGTGGAAGGATAGACCAGATCATACATGCTTCTGAACTGCTTTCTGGGTGGACTGTAAAGCCTGTAAGAACTTGAGTAAAGATTGGTTATGGATTTCAGCTTTTCTAGATTGGGTTTCTATGAGGTGGGTAGGTCAGGGTTTGGAATATCACTAGAATCTGTAGAGGCCCCACTGGTTTTAGGGCAGCCTTCTGGGCTGCTTCATCTGTAACCTCATTCCTTCTTGCTTCTGGGGAGTCTTCTTGTCTCACATAGGTAGAGATGGGAAGACTTAATTACATCTGGTAGTGCTAGTTGGCCCATCAATTTTGCTCTACTCATATCTGTCTAACCGCCTAATATATTACCTCAAGAATCCTGGATCTAAATTCTTTTAGGGAAAGTGGACATTGGTGGGCTCTTCAAGTTACTTCCTGCTGAGATGGGTCAGAAGTTTCTCTCAGAGCTGAGAGATTTTTGCTGTCTGTCAGAGGTACAATGAGGCCTGGGCACAGAAGGAAGTGGACTTGTGACCTGGCAGAGGCAAAACGTAACAAATGGTCTGGTGGAAGGGAAAGAAAACCTTTCCATTTTAATAACTTCTATTGAAATAGAATTTTTCTCCTCAAAATTACCCCATGTTTATCAAAAGAGCCAAATTAAGACTAATTTATGCCTGATTGTTTGCATAAACATAGCAAGAAGGGTAACTGACTACCTTTGCCGGAATTTAATGATTGAATCTTAAGGTGCCCCATAGGGCCAGGAATCCAAGCCATCGAGCTGCTGTCAGGTCTGCCTGTAGTATCTGCTGAGTAAGGTGGAGTTTTCACCTGTAGTGGCTCTACCCAGGTCCATGCCTTAGGCTTCAAGGCCGTCTCAGCCCTCCTACTCTTAACTGATCAGAGTTTGTGGGGCTCCCACAGGGATGCAGAGGTGCCCTTATTGCTCCCCCTGTACTCTGACCAACCGCCAGTGATAGTAAGGTATGGGCCTGATGCTCCAGCATCAGGTATTTTCAGGGCTACCAAGCAGGATACCAGACTTTCTCCATGGAACTCTTATTGGCTTCAAGTGTTCAGAGTTCAGGCAGAGCTCTTTAAAATATGATACTCCAGTCAAAGATTCTGGTTAATAAAACCACCATTGGAAAACAGTCTTACTGAATTTATGCAAAGAAATGTATTGCAATGATTTATTTATTAAGTATTGCCAATTTTCGAAGGAATTGTATGAGGAAAAAAATATAATTACCTGCTTTAAGATAAAAATTTCCTTGTCAGTCTTTATTATGGACTGTCTAAGGTAAATAGATTTTTTCTGAATGTATTATAATAAACAGTAACTGTTAGATTTCTTTTATCAGTCCCTCTATAAGTACTTTGGCATAACTACCCTCTGTTTGGGGAGGCAAAATGCAAATTATTTACTCTTCCTGGCTTACTGGCCTGTATTATTTGATTTCCTTACAACATTTATTTTCTCCTTCTTATTACATACACAACCTTTATAAATTTTGCACTTCCAAATTAGCCTTCAAACCTTATTTCTATGTCCTTTAAAAATGTATAACCATGTCTCAGATTTTCTACTCAGTATTCCTTATTCTTTGAAACCTCAATCCTTTAATGATTCCTAAAAAGTACACAGCTAGAATTTCTTAGATTAACACTTATGACTTAGACCTTCTGTGATAAAACTATGAGTAAGTAAAAATATTTCTTTTTGAAAGACAGAGATTTTTAAAACTTAAATTAGTTTTAACATTAAAGATATTATATCTTAAAGTTCCTTTGCTGAATATTCTACCATTGCCCAAGAAGTATCTAGTAACCCCACCATGCCTGGCTCAGACAATGAAATTTTCTTTATGTGTATTGGAAGGGTTAAAAAGAAGAAAACGCGACAGAAGATTCACTGTGTTTTGTAGTAGCATAGTTCAGATAAGCAAGAAACCAAGGACACCTGCAGATATGATACTCAGTCAAAGGTTCTGGTAAATAAAACCTATGTCTCCCTGTTGTCCTCATCAACGCACCCCTCACCCTACTTTTTCTGCATTAATTATTTACGCTGTCCTTAGGAGGGGAAATAAGGCAAGTAGTCTGAGATCCGGTATAACCAGGCTTTTTACACTTAAGGAACAACTGCTTTTCTCCCAGATTTTCCTTCTTTACTCTAAAGCCCCAGAAGATCTCAACCTTCACAACTTCTGATATCTCCAACCATCCCTTGTCCCCCAGCCTAGGGCTTCTCTATCTCTGCAGGCTGACAGTGAATTCCAAAATGTTAAGCTAACACAGAAACATCATAAATTAAGGAAAAGCAATGAAAAGTTCTCTATTGTCTTCCCCCTAACGCACGGTTTGCACTATCTTTCACACAAACTCACACTTACATTTATATACCAGATATTCTGAGTTTTTGACTTCTGCGAAGGTGATCCAGCTCCCCCTTCCACTCACTAGGACATGGGAAAGTCAATCATTCATGCTCACAAAATTTCTGTAAATCAAAAGCATTAACAGAGGCTCTGTAATCATCCATTTGAATTCCTGAAAATAATATATATATATATATTGCAGAGGGGAACATGGAGACACAGACAAACCTTGACCCATTTTGATGGAGACTAACATGACAAACACAAAACAAATAATCCTGACACCAACATGATAAATACAAGACAAACAATCCAGACTCAACTATACCTGTCCTGGGCCTAGGACACTGAAGATTATGCTGTGCCCAGCCCTCCAACAGACTCTTACCCTTGAGATCTCAACCTAGGTGTCTGTGACTTTCCTCCTGTGAGACTGGTCTCCCCTTTTTCAATAAATCCTTATGGCTTCCACCTCTGGCCATGGTCCCCGGAAAGGAAGGAGAGGCTCCGGCCCACTGGGCCGGGGTCCCTCTCACCTCCTGAAGATATCTCGCTGGTGCCTCCAAATGTTATGGGGTGACTTCCACGACTAGTTGCAAATGACTACGGAGGCTGCTAAGTTGGAAATAAGCAAGCAAGGATTTATTGAACTGGCCAATGAGTGCTCTGCCTTTCTCCATGCAGGGAGTCTAGAGAGCAGCAAAGAGTACATTTACCACATCCTGTTTTTACAGAGCGAACAACCCAAGACAAAACAGTTTTTTTTCCAAGCAACATCAGAGTTGACGACAATGTTATTTACAGGGCCATCTTGTTATTCAGAAAGCTGACAGTGTTCTATGAAAGAAGGCCTACATGCTGGGGAGGGTCCATGAGACCGTATCTCAAGGCCTGGCCTGATGTCAGCACTGACAACTCTATATGGGGGATAGTCCATGACCTCTCTATAATGGGGCATGCTCAAAAATTCCCACTCTCTAATAATTACTACTGCAAAGATTATTCTAAATTTTTAAATATTATATAATATTCTTCTTCATTTGAGATGCCTCAATACAATGTCACCTTAAAGAAGCTAACAACACAATTATTTTCACTTCATTCATGGAGCAGTCATTTTAAAACAGAAACATTGCAATCCTTGATAGAAATGGCAGTATGCTGGGTTAATATTGCTGACACACCCAGGCAATGCATTTGTTGAGAGTATTTGAAATATAGGTTTTTGGAACATCTTGGCCTGGTGAAATCAGTCTATATTAGTTGTTTATTACAATATTATCCACTTTATAAGGTTGAAGAACACCTTGGTATAGTTTAAAAATAACACATGTCCTAGATTCAAAGGCATTGATATACATTTCAATAAAAAATAAAAGCCTATTTATCAATATAAATCTTGTGTCACTAGTGTGTATCCTATTAGTGATATTAACATATCAGGAATAGTTATCAAGAAGAATATTACCATATTTTCTGGCGTCTAAGATGACTTTTTAACCCAGGAAAATCTCAGAAGTCAGGGTCGTCTTATACATTGGTTATCATCTTATAGGGCGGGTACATCCCAAACTCTATATTTTTACTGGAAAATTTGAGGGTTGTTTTATATGCCCAGTTGATTTATATGCCAGAAAACACAGTACTCAATTTTCTAAGGCTTAACAAAAGAGAAGCTGATATTATTCTGATTGTTATTATTTATATAATGTTGCAAAATTTCAATTAAAAAATACTTATTGGAGAGTATTCATATAAAAAGTAGTTACTATGTTGAAGAGATGTCTAAAATGATAGAGAATCCTCCAGATTAAGCTCACAGTTTATTCTTTGAAGTCATTACAGGAGTTATGGAAGGGTTTAGTGAAGAGAATAGCAGGGTCTGATGTTTATTTGGAGAATCTGTGCTGGCAGAATTGTGAAGAAAATTCACAGTTCACAATAACAATGTGCCAGCTTTAGCATCATGCGATAATATGTCTGATTAGACTAATCCATTATCAAGAAAGGAAAAGCAAGTTGTTAAGAAAAAAAGGTTTAATATTTTAAATATAATAACTAATTCGATAGAATGTTGACTCTATTCATGATGCTGTGCTATATACTTTGAGTCATCTTACATATTTTTCCCAAGATACTGACTGGTTATCTTGAGGCAGATACAGCTAGCCTCTGTTTAATTGCTTGCAACAATGGCCCATGTCTGTTATTGTCTCTCTATAGATGTGCTAATGTGGTAATGTATTTCTACATTGACTCTTGGCTTGAATGTATGACTTAGATTGGCTAAAGTTATAGCAGCAAAATAAGCCTAGGTGTGAAATGACTTGCACATTGGGTCTCAGCCTCTTGCTGCTTTAGGAAATGTGCTGTGTGCTGCCTTGTGAACAATCTCAGACTAGCCTGCTGGATAATAAGATATATGTGGCCCACTCACCACCCTTACCCCTCACCACCAGAGCTGCAGTGAGACAACTGCCAGATCATCAGGCTTCAGAAAACATGAGTCAGGCTGTGTTCAGTAGAGCCTATTTCAAATGAGCAGATTCACTCATTTGACCCATAGACATGTAAGCAATAAATAAATAAATAAATAAATAAATAAATAAATAAATATTATTTAATCTGCAAATGTCTGGGTTCATTTAATAAAGTAGATATGCCTAAATATATATATATATATATATATATATATATATATATATATATATGCATATGCATATATACATACATATATGCAATATACATATGTACATATATGCATATATTCTAATAGCTTACTAATAGAATTATAATTTTATTGCAAAAATATTCACATGCATATTTAAAAAATACTAGTTCCCTTGATTCCTAGAAATTGGTCATAGCCAGGCATCCCAGATCTGGCCAATGAGAAGAAAGCAGAATTTTTAATAGGTGAAGCATTAAAAAAGACTACTTATTTCCTATTTGAAGGGATCTGTCTTGTGTACCTTTTGCTTTTTCTGACTTCTTTCTGCCTGGGAAATAAATAAGATGCCAGAAGATTCACCATGATCTCATAAAAAATAAAATTTCACTCATGTTTTTGTATAGAAAAGAAGAAAACTGAAAATTTGTGATTTTGATCATCCAATAGCATCACACCTCAAAGTACCTAATTCCAGAATGACACTTTTACATAACAAAAATAATCCATCTCTTCTGTTACTTTATTAGTCTTTCATTCTAGCAAATGTAGCTCTGTACATTGTTAGCTACTTTAAATGATAAGAAAATGAGATTTTTCAATGTTAACTAACCTTCCCATAATACTTACTTATTAACTGGATTGTATCTTCTTTTTTAATTATTGATTTGTGAGAGAGCAAGACATCAATTTATTGTTCCATTTCAATAAATTCATTAGTTACTTCGTGTATGTACCCATGGTGCAGACCTGGGGGTTGGTTTGGGGCTGGGAGAAGGGGGTTAGAGGAGGGTAAATGGGAATCTGCAATACTATCAACGATAAAATATATACATTAAAAATAAATAAATAAATCATAAAATATGTAGGAAAAAAAGAGAGATAAATATTTAAAGGAGACAGTTAAGTCAATACTTTCTGCACTCTAATAATTTGTGAGCTCAGTTCTTAAAAATACTATGCTCTAAAAGATGCTGATATGTCTCTGAACAATGACTTTTATATTTTTCTCTGCCACACTCTCACCCAGCTCAATGAATGTTTCAGGAGATTCTCCAAATAAGCAAAGTTGAATAGAAATTGCTTGAAAATGAACTCATGGCTGAGTTAAGGCTGTTCAATCAAATCTGTAATATACATTTACTAGTGTATCCTTGTATATGCACATCCATTTTCATTCTAATTATTTGAATTTATTCAACTTACCACTTGGAATGCTAGAAGGGAATTGAATTCAATAATGTTCTAATTCTTCAAATCAAACATCTAGCCCTGTTTTTTTCCTCTTAATGATTTCAATCTTGTTGCAACAAGAAATATCATGTCCTTTTAGTACCAGGATTCTAAGTTTCTATGACTAGAGAGAAAATGTAAGGATCTGTTTTTATCTTTTCTTCCTTTATTTAATTGAGCATACAACTCCCTGCCTCCCCACTTCATGTTCACATAATTTCTCATCCTCTTTAAAGTGTGCTATGTCTTTGGCTAATCACTTACCCAGAGCTTTTCCCTAGAGTAGGCAGAGTTCTGATTGGCCATGGGTAATAACTTAATTAGTTACTATGGAATGTTACTTTTTTTAAAATATATTTTATTGATTTTTTTACAGAGAGGAAGGGAGAGAGATAGAAAGTCAGAAACATCCATGAGAGAAAGACATCGATCAGCCACCTCCTGCACACCCCACAGTGGAGATGTGCCCACAAGCAAGGTAGATGCCCCCAACCAGAATCGAACCTGGGATCTTTCAGTCCGCAAGCCGACTCTCTATCCACTGAACCAAACTGGTCTCGGCAGAATGTTACTTTTATGTCCCAGAAAATCAATGAGATTGTCACTGCATTTTGCCCCATGTCAGCTCAATAACAAAATTTGTCCCCATCAACACTTGAGTTTACTTACCATTTCTCTATCTTTTGCAGTATAATGGTTTCAGACAACACCAATTGATTTTTCTTACCATATGCACAGATTTAAAGAAATGCAATATTTGAAAGAAATTTAACAAATATACACGGCAGCTCATACAATGAGAGGAAAAACTGAAGAATTCTGTCTCAGATACAGTCATAATTACTGCAGTTCCTGCTAAAGAGTTTAATGGACTATTTCTTTATTGTGTTATTTAAAATAAAAATTCTATAAGAAAGAGACTGCTTACCATAAATAAGGTGGTGACTTCTTAAACTAAAACTATAAGTAATGAAACTAGAGTAGTTTCCCAATGAGAAATTAAAGTGTCATTACAAGAAGAGAAATCCTAAGCAGGCAAAAGCAGCCAATATTGTTATCCTATTTAATAAAAGAGTAATATGCAAATTGCCCATACCTCTGCTACACCACAAGTCATCCCCCCCACCAATCAGAAATGATTATGCAAATTAACCCAACCAAGAAGTCTGTGATCATGGAGAAAGAAGGAGGCTTGGGTTTCTCTGGCAATGAAGGAAGCCAAGCTTTCTGCCTTCCCTGGCCTGCCTTAGCCTCTGCTTAAGGTTAAAGAGTTTCAATTATAGGAGATAAATAAATCCCAACAAAAATGACTGCAGCCATGGAGCAAACAGGAGGCTTGGCTCTGCTGAAGTCTACAAAGTTTCAGTTGTAGAAGATAAATAAATCCCAGATACCAGGGCCTCTGCTTAGATTGCCAGGGGGTGTGGCCAGCCTGCAAACCACCACAGGCCCCTCACTCAGGGAGCCCCATGCCCCAAGGAAACCCGCACCCTGATCTGGGACACCCTTCAGGGCAAACCAGCTGGCCTCTACCTGTGCACCAGGCCTCTATACTATCTAATAAAAGAGTAATATGCAAATTTACCATCACTCCAACACACAAGATGGCTGCCCCCATGTGGTTGAAGATGGTTTCTCCCATATGGACACAAGATGGCCATCAGTGGAAGGCAGTTGTGAGGGACCAGATCTACAAGGGAGGGCACATGGGAGTGATCAGGCCAGCAGGGGAGGGCAGTTAGGGGCAAACAGTCTGACATGGAGCAATTAGGCATCCATCAGGCTGTCAGGGGAGTGGTTAGGGGGTGATCAGGCTGGCAGACAGAAGCTGTTCTGGGCAATCAGGAAAGTAGGCTGGTGAGTAGTTGGGATTCACTAGTTCTGGATTGTGAGAGAAATGTCTGACTGCCCATTTAGGGATCCAGCAGTTCTGGATTGTGGGAGGGATGTCCGACTGCCCATTTAGGCCTGATCCTAAATAGTCAGACATTCCTCGAGGGATCCCAGATTGGAGAGGGTGCAGGCTGGGCTAAGGGACACATCCCCCCGTGCACGGATTTCATGCACTAGGCCTCTAGTTTTATATAACAGATTAAACATTTAAGAGAGTTATTGAAAATTTAAATAATGTCATTATAGAACAAAATCAGCAACAAAGTGAAATAAAGTTCAAAAGTGGCTTGGAGAAAAAATAATTTACTAGGAGCCTTAAGAAAATAATCCAGAATTCAGAGCAATGGAAAACACCATTAATACAAAGAAGAGCAAAGTACTAGTATACAGAATACAGAATCCTTTAGCAAATAAGTTCTTCATAGGCCAAAATACAAACTTCAAATATAGTACTATTGCTTATCGTTATTAACTTTTCATTGTTTATGGAAATAGCTTCCTATCCCTGAAATGTATAACTGATACCTACACCTGTGTTCTGGATCCAGATATTCCTGACATTTCAAGAATCCCCTTTTGACGAAACTGGTTTGGCCCAGTGGATAGAGCGTCAGCCTGTGGATTGCAAGTTCCTGGGTTCAATTCCGGTCAAGGGCATGTACCTTGGTTACGGGCATATCCTCAGTGGGGGGTGTGCAGGAGGCAGCTGATCAATGTTTCTCTTTCATTGATGTTTCTAACTCTCTACCTACCCCTCTTCCTTCCTCTCTGTAAAAAAGTCAATAAAACATATTTGAAAAAAAAAAGAATCCCTTTCTATTTATGAAATATCTCTCTTCAATATGGTATGTGTAAACATGTTGTATATATGGCATCAATCTTCTGGATACTTAAACAAAATCACTGCCCTAGCTGGTTTTGCTCAGTAGATAGGTCATTGTCCTAGGGTTCAATTTTGTTCAAGGGTAAATACCCAGGTTGCAGGCTCGATTCCCAGTAAGGGGGCATGCAGGAGGCAGCTAATCAATGATTCTCTCTCATCATTGATGTTTCTATCTCTCTCTCCTTTTTCTTACCTCCCTAAAATTAATACAAATATATTTAAAAATATAATTTAAACCCTGTCAAATATTAAATATATATTAAAGATATCACCATTCCAAAGAATATTCACATAGATTAATCAAGCAAAGGATATTTTACAATCTGTTAAAAGTATATATGTCTCTGTGTGTGCAATTATTTTATGAGACTTACAGAATTTCAACTATTGAAAAAATGATAGAATATCCAAATAAACAGTGACACAATCAATTAGCTATTTGAATATTAATCTAACACTAAAATCACTTTCAAATAAAAGAAGAATTATAAAATTAAATATTCCTGCCATATGCTCCAAGTTGGAAAAAACAAACAAATGAAAATGAGTTGGAGAAGGCAAATTAATGAATCAGGAGTCCATATGAAATCTCTGAAATTATTTGCCAAGAGCCAGATAATAAATTAATCCGTGATTATAACTCAGGTAGTGGTTATGGAACAGAAAGATTAATTAATGATTATTGGCCTGCTGAAACCGATTTGGCTCATTGGATAGAGTGTCGGTCCTTGGACTGAAAGGTCCCAGGTTCGATTCTAGTCAAGGGCATGTACCTTGGTTGAAGGCACATCCCCAGTAGGGGGTGTGCAGGAGGCAGCTGATCAATGTTTCTTTCTCATCGATGTTTCTAGCTCTCTGTCTCTCTTCCTTCCTGTCTGTAGAAAATCAATAAAATAAAATATTGATTTTCTTTTTAGAATATGTACAAAATCACTTGTTGGTAAAATAAAATTTAAGCAATGAGGATCCTATTAAGGTGCTGCATGTTGTCACAAAGTGACTCATGCTGGAATATATACAGGAAACTCCTAATACCTAGTTTAAAGATCATAAATTTTATTAGTTACAAACTTCTAGTTTATGTAATTTTCTATGAAGCTTCTTAGAAGTTAGAATATATCAATGAAGATACCAGTTTTCGGGTTAACTCCAATTCAATAATTATTGTCTGTGCATCAGAAGGAAAAAAAAATTGATATTTTTCTCAAAAGTGCTAGGAAGCTGGAGAAGATATAGGTAATTTTCTGATTGACAGAAAATGATTTGAAAAAAAAAAGGAAACAGGAGAGATAGTGGGGTTCCTGGATGATAGTAATTATGCATTCAAAAAAAGGAGAAAGAATTAGATAGCATGAATTTTGAATAAGATTAGAGAAGTAGTCATTTAAAAAACTGAATAAAAATACTAGAGATTATTTACCATAACTCTATGATGACTTTGTTTATTATGAACAGTTAGCTGAATGTTTCAAAAGGGAAAGGGTATTCTCAAAGAAAACTACATTTAATATAAGACATGTCAAGACAGGATGATGGAGAGTACTTTGTGAAAATAATGAAAGTTGTGGAAACTTTTAAAGTTTCAATTGCCAAAAAAAAAAAAAAATGGTTGGTATCATTAACCATGATTGAGAATTCAGTACAGGAACTAAAAATTCAATAATCAGTAAAAATATAAGTTAAGCCAAAGCCGGTTTGGCTCAGTGGATAGAGTGTCGGTCTCTGGACTGAAAGATCCTAGATTCGATTCCGGTCAAGGGTATGTACCTTGTTTGTAGGCACATCTCAGGAGTGTGTGTGCAGGAGGCAGCTGATTGATATCTCTCTCCCATTCCCTCTGTAAAAAAATCAATAAAATATATTTTTTTAAAATGTAAATTAAATCTGAGGTGACTTTAATAAACTCAAGTGAAGATTTAAAATTTATTATGAAAATCATTAGAGCCAAGTATATTTTAAAATTCAGGATTTTAAATTATTTTGGCCCAAAAAAGTAAGATTCATTTACATTTTCTTACATTTTTAAAGCTTTTGTAATAGTTGGTATAGGATTTAGAAAGTGAAACATTGCCAATAGATATACCAAATAACAAAAGTTCCATACAACTTGAGTGCTGGAAATAGGCATTTTGCAGTTTCTGCCATACCTACAATAAATAAAACCCCTGAAGTAAGAATGTTCAAATTAAATTCAGGAAATGAGAAACCAAAGATGTATTAGGGTGAAGCTCTAGATAGCATGCAACTTTCAGGATAAGTAAGGAAGGAGAAAGTGGAGAAGAAAAATGTTACTTATCAGTAAAAATGACTCCATGAATCTTGATTATATGGGGCGGGGTGTAGAATCAAGAAATATTTATTATATTAATCAGGGTTATTTAGTGAAATAGATTAGTAGATATAGATAGTAAAAGGAGATAATTAGATGATAGATAGATAGATAGATAGATAGATAGATAGAAAGGTAGATGATAGATAGATAGATAGATAGATAGATGATAGATATATAATAGATGATAGGAAGATTTAAAGGAATTGGCTCATGCAATTATGAATTATGGAGGCTGGCTTGCCCCAAATCTTTGAGTCAAGCCCAAAGGCTGTCACTGGAGAATTGCTTATTGCTTGGTAAAGGTCAGTCTTTATTTCTACTCAGACATTCAGCTGATTGGCTGAGGCCCATATACATTTTGGAGGGCAATCTGATTTACTCAAGTTCCACTGATTTGAATGTTAATCTCACAATAAAAACACCCTCACAGAAACACCCAGAAATATGCTTGACCACATAACTGGGTACCAAGGCCCAGCAAGTTGACACATGCAATTCACCATCACAATGGTTAAATTGTCAAGTGTTTAGAAAATCCAAATTAGATAAAAACTAAACCACTTTTACTGGATATAGTAGTTATTATTTATTGGTTATGTACAGTTACTCACTTAAATATAAAAAACAGAGATTTTAATTGCTTCATATCCACCATAATACTTTCTTATCCCTTTCTCCTCTGAGGTCCTCTTGTCTTTCATTAGGTCTGTATCTCTGCCATTCTTTAATTTGGTTAATTGCATTCTAAATTGATCAGTGAGGGCATTTTTGTTCTGCATCACATAAGCAATAAATTGTTAAGTTGTTAAAATTCTACCTCCATATTATTTTTCATATTTATTTATATTCTCTTTTTTATTTCTAATTATATTTAATGATTTCCCTGTAGGACCTCATTATTTCTAATCTAGAGTATGGAAGTAGCATACTTAAGCAAGTTTCTCACTATTCTATCTTCACTTTGCAATTTGTTTATACATAAACCCTGAACTAAATTTTTGTAGCAGAATTCTAATCACACTTCTTACCCATTAAGTAATTTTGTACCACACTTTATTACTATAGTATAAGTTCCTTTGTCAATAGTTGAGAACCTCCCTAGTCAATCTATAACTCTATATAATACATTATGATTCATTAACAGTAGCAAAATTACAGTTATGAAGTAGCAATGAAAATAAGTTTATGGTCGGGGGTCACCACAACATGAGGCACTGTATTAAAGAGTCGCGGTATTAAAAAGGTTGAGAACCACTATTATAGTCATCATCTCCTTGTATGCTCACATGACTTCTTAGTGACCATGGACAAAAAGGAACAACAAACTCTCTGGTGTTTTTTCTTACATAAACAACAACAACAACAACAACAACAAAATAATCCATAGGGTCAGAGCCCCACTCTATTGTTTACTAGAGGAATCAGTCGGCCAGATTTTCCAGACATGAGTGGACATGAGGTTCTTGAGGTACTGCTGAAATAGCATTTTCAGAAGTCCTCATATGGTAAAGGGCTTTATTTGCATGGAATTACATTTCTTGGTTTGCAAAGTCCCATGTGCCTTAATCCCATGCTGAAGAAGGTACAGTAGAGTCCAAAGGAGGGTCAGTGTCCGTTCCATGTTGCAGCGGGTCCATTGCAGCTTTAAGGCTAATTAAGAGTTCATCAGTCTATTGTGTGGGTCCCACATGACTCTGGGCCACATGGGCGAAGAGGAGAATATCCCATAGAGAGAGAAGTCACAGGAGTGCAGGCAAGAAGGAGAGCCAAGAGCCAAGACAGCGTACTTCTTTGTTCAGAAGTTTCACTTTTTAGTATGCATACCCTTGCATTGGCCATGATATTCTGGCCACTAACTCAATCCCGGATGTGACTGATATAGGTAGGCACCTTCCTACATCATTCGGACTTTATTGGGCATACATCCAAACTGCTTTGTCCAGTTTCTTCCCCATGAATCAGTGAGAACAGACTTAGAGTGTGTTAAATTAGCAAAGCTGTATTCATGACATTCCTATATTATATAGTCTTCCCTTTATTCCCTTCCTATTAAATGATAACCAGATTAGTATAACGGTATCATTATGACATCATTTAACCTTATTTACCACCATGAAGTTTATATCTTCAATACAATCATATTGGGTGTTAGGGCTACAATACATAAATATTAGAGGAACACAATTCAGCCCATAGCAGAATAGAAACTATAGGCAGTAAAATAATCTCACAGGAACACCTTTTAGATAGTGATGCCACTTGTGGGGACATAAAACTTATTGGCCTGGCCCAGTGTCACAACATGCTATAGGGAGGTGTTCCCTCTTGTCCTTTGGAGATATAAGGAAGAGAAGGGCAAGCTAAAAATTCAAGCCCAAAATTATGTTTTAAATAAGAAGAAAATGAATAGACATAACAACATTTATGTATATTATATATATGGGTAGTGCCAATGCTTTAGGAACATACATAATTGTTAATAATGTAAACTATTTAAAGGTAATATTTTATATGAATTTGTTTATACTAAATAACTGAATAAATCTACATTTTGTTTTATATTTACTTTAATTATACTTTTATTTATATTTATATATAATTCACATAAAGAAAATACAGGATAGTATTTGTTATATTAAAAATAGTGCTTTGTTTTTGTCCATTTCATTATCAAATATGTTTGAACAATATAGAGGTTGTGGAAGTTGATGTAATGAAGCCATTCAAAAAGGTGTCATTTTACACATCTTGCTCCTTTAACCTTTACATGTTTTAACTGAGAAAAAACTTTAGATTAGGCCAAACCAACATTGTTTTAAATTGTTTGCAAAGCTAACAGGAAAGCAGACATCCTCACCACAAGGAGTGATGATTATGGACACCCTGAAGGTAGAATGTATAACTAAAGAGAAATTCAGCTTGTTAGAACCTGTAGGAAACTCGTTCTTCTATTTATGCAACTATTCACTTCTCTTTCTCAGAAAAACACCTAGTTCTTACCATGTAATCAGGACACTATTTGATTTTCTGCCTGAATCTGTGCTTCAAGAATAGCAATGGTTTTTAATCCCTCCAACATATTGATTCTTGCCATTTTGACTTTTTATTTTGAAGTTAACAAGATCCATTCTGTTTGCTTCTCTAGTCCTAGAATGCATAACATTTAATTTTCCATTAAAGTTTTTGAGTTAAACTAGGTAAATTATAAATGTGTTTTCCTTTTTTGGTATCTAATAATCATCATGGCTTCTTTGTTCTCTTTGATTCAAGTTTTGTTTTTGTTTTGTTTTGTCATTTGAGCCTAGATTTACTCTTTGCAAATTATACAAAATTAACAAAGGAGGTAAAATTTTCAGTGAATGCATCCCAGTTCAAAGAACACCAATATATTCTGACATTTGAAAGCAACTGATCTTTAACTACAAAATGCTAACAGGGACAATGTCACAATGATTTTAAATTAACTTATTATATTATTAACTAAAATGTATTTTGCCTTATAATACTGGAAACTTATATTTCTGCCATATTTCTCATCTGGTTTGATTTTTCTAAAAGTAAAATTTAATTCTTCTTTCTTATCTATCACTTTAAATATATTTCTTAATCTTAAAGAAAGTATTACTAAGTAGAGTTGTTTGAATCCTAAATTCTCACATGGAACTTATTGGACCATACAGATTTTTTTCTTTTTAAAATATATTTTTATTGATTTCAGAGAGGAAGAGAGGGAAATAAAGATAGAAACACGAATGATGACAGAGAACAATTAATCAGTTGCCTCCTACATGCCTCCTTCTGGGGATGTGTTGTAGGCATATGCCCAGATCTGGAATGGAACCATGACCATCCAATTCATAGGTTGATGCTCAACCATTGAACAACACCAGTCAGGTAGACCCTAGATATTTTTGAAATTCAAATATTTTAATTGCTACACGATCTGTTTTTCCTGAATCTTCAGTTCCTCTGCTTTTGGGTATTGTAAGTAAGTTTTGAGCATCTGTCCTTAACCTCTGGTAAATGCAAAAGAAAAATATTCATTTATTGTTCAAAGGCTACTCCCAACTAAGTATCCTATCTAATAAAGACATGATATGCAAATTGACCATAACTCTACAAAAAAGATGGTGGCTCCCACAGCCAATAAAAAGCAAATTTGCAAATTGACGTGATAAGGCAAGAAGTGGGGAGGAAACAAGGATGACGCCATAGGTGAATACCTAAGCTGTTGCCTAGCACAACAATTTCAACACTACAACTAAAAGACAGAGCAGACACCATCCAGAACCACAGAGAAGCTGTCTGAGTGAAAATTCTACAACTAGAAGCAAAGAAGGGGACTCAGAAAGACTCAGAAGAGCTGTAAAAAGCTGAGGTACGGAGACACGTTCATGGAGAGGATGGGTGGAGGAGGGTTTGGCTGGCTTCCTCTAGCAGGAGGGAAACGGAAAATCCCAACTGCACTGAACCCCAGCTCCAGGCGAGACTCACATGGGGGAGTTTGGACTATTGTGAAAAGGAAGGAGTGCACAGAAAGTTAGGGGAGTCATGAAAGACAGAGTTCTGGGGGTACACAAAAGTGTGAAAATGGCCACAAAAAGTGCACACAAAGAGTGCTGACTGCTGATTGTGCCACTAGCATTCTCTAGTGGGAGGAAAACATAACCTCACCACAGCAATGAAATCCAGGTCCAACTGCACTGAACCCGTTTCAGGTGAGACTCTGGGAACCCAGACTCATACGGGTCCCTAGAATGAAGGGAAACTCAGGGGAACCGGAAAGGCAGAGGTTCAGATGCTCAGGAGCTCGTGTGAGCATGAAAGGCAGAGGTCTGAAGGCAAGTGCGCACGCGCAGACACAGCTCAAACTCACAACCAATTGGCTTGGAGATCAATTCACCCCAGTGATATCAACAACAATCAAGAATTAACTATAAGACTGTACACACAGTCCACAAAGGGGTGTACCAAGAGTGTCCACCTCAGGTAATTGGGGAGGCAGAGCTACTGGGCCACATAGAACAGCTAGCACACAAAGCTACCAACTCAGGGAAGCAGCAAATTATATAGAGACAAAAGGACAGATCACAAATGAAAGATATGGAAGAAAACAAATGACTATATATAAAGTTCAGAACTATGGATAAATTTAGTGAGACCCAAGAGGAGATGAAAAAGGACCAATTAGAGATGAAAAAAGATTAATTAGAAATTAAACATACACTAACTGTAATTAAAAAATATATTATTCAGGAGCTTAACAACAGACCAGAGGATCACAAGAATCAAGTCAAAGATTTGAAATACAAAGAAGCAGAAAACACTCCATTGGAAAAGCAAGAAGAAAAAAGAATCCAAAAATGTGAAAATAGTGTAAGGAGCCTCTGGAACAACTTTAAGCGTACCAACATCAGAATTATGGGGGTGCCAGAAGAAGAGAGAGAACAAGATACTGAAACCTAATTGAAGAAATAATGACTGAAAACTTCCTCCACCTTGTGAAAGAAATAGACTTACAAGTCCAGGAAGCTCACAGAACCCCAAACAAAAGGAATACAAAGAGGACCACACCAAGACACATCTTAATTAAAATACCAAGAGTAAAACGCAAAGAGAGAATATTAAAAGCAGTAGAGAAAAGCAATTAATAACCTACAGAGGAATACTCATATGATTGTCAGCTGATTTCTCAACAGAAACCATGCAGGAAGAAATATTCAACATGATGAATAGCAAGAACCTACAACCAAGATTACTCTACCCAGCAAAGCTATCATTCAAAATTGAAGGGCAGATAAAGAGCTTCACAGATAAGAAAAAACTAAAGGAGTTCATCAACACCAAACCAGTATTATATGAAATGCTAAAAGGTATTCTTTAAGAAGAGGAAGAAGAAAACATTAAAGGTAAAAATTATGAACAACAAGTACATATCTATCAACAAGTGAATCTAAAAGTCAAGTGAATTGAAAATTTGATGAACAGAATAAATTGGTGAATATAATAGAATTAGGGGTATAGAAAGGGATTGTACTGATAATTCTCAGGGGGAAAGAGGTGAGGAAGGTGCAGGGAGAGACTGGACAAAAATCATATGCCTATGGATGAGGACAAGTGGGGGGAATCTATGGCAGAGGGTGGGGTAAGAGCCAGGTGGAGGGGAAATATGGAGGGGAGAGAAACAATTGTAATAATCTGAACAATAAAGATTTATTAAAATTAAAAATATAAATAAATAAATAAATAAATAAATAAATGCAAAGATAAATAAAAAAATACATACATACATAGAAGAATAAATAAATAAATACATACATACAAGAATGAATGAATGAATGAATAAATAAATAAATAAATAAATAAATAAAGCAAGAGGTGGAAAGAGGTTCTAACTGGAGCAAATACATTACTGGCAGCCAGGGGAAGGAAGGTCTATTATTGCATGAATCTTCATGCATCGGGCCTCTAGTAATTTATATAAGTTTAGATGATTACTTTTTAAAATGATATGCCTTTTATATGCTTTTTAATATGTTTATATCACTTTATCTATTTTATAAAACTTATCACACCTTTCTATGTTTATTCAATAATAAGGATAGAGTACCCACCTATGTATATCTATAAAAGCCTAAGCAACCCAATGACTAAAGGACAGGTCAACTGGTTGCTACGATGTGCACTGACCACTAGGGGCCAGATACTCAACACAGGAGCTGCTCCCTGGTGGTCAGTGTGCTCCCACAGTAGGATTGCCACTCAGCTGACTGACTCTTACCAGAGGCAGCCAATCACCCCTTCAGTAGTCCAATCTCCAGATAATGGGTCAGGCATTGGCATATGTATGCCACCAGCATGATCCTGATAGCACTGCCAGCCTCCTGGAAGTCATCCTTGAGCACCATAGCCACTTCCCCTCCCTAGACACTCTGCATGGAAGAAATTATATAAAAGTGGCCTCCAGTTGTCTTTCGACAACCAGAGTGAATGTCAGTGGGATGGATATGGATCCCCAGCTGACAAGGGCATCCCACTGCCCACCCTGAGAGTTGATCACCTCCCGAATTTCCCCCCTCCTTGGGACAGCTGCCAGACACAGGGCTCACAGCTGGCGAGCACTGCTGCTGTGTCACGAGCCACTCCCAACCAGAACTGACAGGGCATGAGCCCGCAGCAGGCACAACGGGGCCATGATAAGTGGGAGTGGCAGGCAGGAGTACCCGGTGGTGTTGTAATGCCGGTTTCAGCTCAATCCCCACAGGCCACAACAAGCGACCCCATCTGTGCACTGGACCTCTAGTTTATATATAAACTTAATGTCGCGGTTTTACATATAATTTATTATTTCTTCTTTCATAATTCATTTAATTTGAATTCAAGGTAATTTATGACTTGCTCTGAATTACATTTGTTTGCCTCAATGAATATTAGAGTTGAAATAATAATCCTCTTGATTATAATATAAACTAAATGTATGTCTTTCCCCTTATAAGTTCCTTTTAAAATTCGTATAAAATACCATGATATATAGACAACATTATTTTCATTCCACATGTAACAAAGTTAGGCTAATAACATAGAGTCTTTACTTATAGACAGGCAGCTGGTTCAGTGATGGGCAGTGATTTAAATCTAAGCCTTATTTACATTTTCACCCTAATTGAAATGGCTCTACAATTTTCATTCACCAAGAATTAAAAATGTATAAAAATACAATCCACAAAATAATATTGAATAATTATTATAGAATATGCATCCCTTTGCCTTCATATTCTCTTAATATTTCTTAAGGCAAATTCTCTATGTTGTATAAATTACTTTTAAATTAGAATAATTACCTCAATGTGAGTAGTGGAGAAAACACTAGTAAACATATTTTACTCATGTTCATATCTCTGAGCTATTGCTCCTCCTGTTTTACTTAGAAAAATATTGTATAGAAGAACTTACTAAGAGAGGGCAATTATTAATATAACTATAATGACTAGTGATTGTGACTCACAAGATATAGCCATTTGTAATTCCAATTACAAACTGACAAAGAAGAAAGAGTACAGAACACAGTGCACAGAACACTGAGTTTACTCTTTAAGAGTTAATATGATATAAAACTATTATTTTAAATATAATATGATTTTTTTATTTCAGATACCTGAGAGGAGCCAATGACAAATTTCTAGAAAAAATGTTAGGGCATGGATTTAGAGGTATTTATGATTTTAATAAATAAAATATGAGAAAGCAAGATACAATATTAGAAAAATTGAAACATAAATTTAAAGCAAAATAATAACCTATACATTTGAATATGATAATCTCTTACTGCAAAGATAAAAATTAACATTTAAATTAATTGCACCCCAAATTATAATATGTGTTGGAACATACTGACATAATGCCTGAGTAATTGTAAGAAAATATATTGGCAATAGAGGTTAACAGAATGTAACAGATAAAATTTTAATTACATATATAAATATGTAATTGAAGAATCTATTTTACAAATAGATTTAATGCCTTTTGACAATCATCTCTCTAAGACTAAGTAGTTCATTTGCTCTCAAAGAAAAATATTACTAGGAGTTTCAAGTTATTTACAATGATAATATATATATATATATGATGAATGGACAAATAAGCCATGGTACATTTACACGATGGAATACTATGCAGCTGTAGGAAAGAAGGCTCTCTTACCCTTTGAGATAGCAGAGAGAGACCTGAAGAATATTATGCTAAAGGAAATAAGCCAGTCAGAGAATCACATGGATCACATTATCTCATTCATATATGGAATCTACATAGATAATAGTGTCATCTCTGAATAATATTCAGTATAATACCTTTATTTCCTTTATGCATTAGCTAGACATTCTGCTATGATGCTGAATAGCAATTTTGAGAGGGAACATACTAGACTTTTTCCCAGACTTAGGGGAACAGTTCCTAGTTTCTCATCGTTAAGTTTGATGTTAACTATAATATTTTTGTGAATGTTCTTTAGAAAATTGAGGAAATTTTCATGTATTTCCTATTTTTTAGGTGCTCAATTGTGTCCAATACTCTTTCTGCAATAATGTATTTGCTGTATTCTATTGATATGATCAATTACATTGATGGATTTCAATTGCTGAAACTGCCTTGCGTAAGTGAATTAAATCCTCCTAGATCTTGGTATATAATTATTTTTACACATATTGGATCATAATTTATAATATTTTTCTAAAGTGTTTAATATTTATATACATAAAGAATGTTGGTTAGTAGTTTTTCTATCTAGTAATGTATTTTCTGTTTTTGTTTGGCCATGATGAATAAATTGGAATATGGTTTATGTATTCTGCATTCCAACAGAGAATGTAAACAACCAGTAATATTTCTTCCTTCAATGTTTGGCAAAACTCACCAATGAAACCATCTTTGTTGGGAAGAGTATTGATTATTGATTCAATGTCTATGTTAGATATGGCTTATTCAAATGAGCTGTTACTCAGTATGAAATGTCATAGCCTGTGTCTTTTAAGGAATCAGTCCATTTTATCTAAATTACTAAATTTTAGAACATTAGAGGTTTTTTTTAGTATTTCTTTATTATCATTTTAATTTTTATGGGATTAGTGGTGGTAACATTCTTTCCTTTCTAGTATTCATGATTTGTATCTTCCTTTTTTTTCTTGGTTAGAATGGCTGAAGATTTACCAATTAATTGATTTATTCAAGGAACCAGCTTTTATGTTCATTTTTTTTCTATTGCTCTTTTTTTTCAATTCCATAGATTTCTGTTATATATTTATTATTTTATTTTCTTCTGCTTGCTTTAAGCACTTGCCTTTATTCCCTCATTTCCTAAGGTAAAATTTTAGGTTAGTCACTTTACATGTTTCTTGTTCTCAGATATGTCTTAATGGTATATATTTTAATCTAAGTGCTACTTTCCCTACATACTACAAATTTCTAAATTCACAGTATCTTTTGAGTTTATATATTCCCTCTATCTGGTAATTAGTACTCTCACTCATGTAAGTATCCTCCAGGGATATTTGAAAATCTTCTTATCTTCCTGCCATCCTCTTGTCTCCCTCAAACTATTACATAGATAGTATAAAAATGTATTAGCATTCAAATCACTATACTCACCTGTTTACAGATAAATAATTTAATGGCTTCCTGATTTTTCTCTTTAGATAAAACCAAACCTCCTTAGCAGGGCTTTTGAGATTATTAGTGAGTAGGCTTTTGTGTATGTATGATACCTCATCTTCAAACATATCGATCACCTTTTCTTTTCTCTACTGTCACATGATCATATTGCTTGAGGTTATTTAAAGATATATTCTCTACTTGGAATACTTCCACAAAAGATTTTCTTACAAAATTATTAAAACAACTCCATCTCATAGCTTACACATCTAGTTTAGGAGCTCATCTCATGCAATCAGAGAACACTGTGTATTTTCCTTATATTACATGATATTAGTTTGTGGGCTTAATTATCTACCTAATGAGAACACAAGTTCCATGAGAATAGAGTTAAGATCTCCGTTCATTAGCATTATAGGAACTAACATATAGAGCATTGCTGCCACATAGAAAGTTTACAAAAGAATAAAAACAATTTATCCCATTATTTAATATCTTTACAGAGAGCACATTTCCACTATATCTCAGAAGTTAATACACACATTCACATTCAAAATGTTAATGTCATGTGACTTCTTGGCATCATTCATAATTAATTTTTATTATTAATTTTATTTTTAAAATATAAATTTAATATACTTTACATAATCAAAATATTAATTATATGGTTTTATTCCTAACATTCACATATCCTGTATGTGGGTTTTTTTGTACCTCCTCTTATATTCTTGGTACAATTATTCTTGCTAATAATTTTCATCAATTATGAGTTTATTTATTCATATTTTAGCTAACAGATATATGTTGTTTAAGACACTTTACTGGGAACTACTAAAATACTAGTGAATAAAAGAGATATGATGTTTCTTCCATATATATTTTATATACTTATGTAGAAGAAAGATACCAAGAGAATTATTAAAGTAAAATATCTAATTAATGTGATAAAACTCATTTTTAACTCTTCCAATTATAAAATAATAAAAGAGAGTGGTAAGAAAGAGGAAACAAATAACAGAGGGGAAAAGGGTAAGTTTTATAAAATTATTAATTTTCTTTTTGTAAACCCTGAGAAGATATTAGTTAAAATACAGTTTTCATGGTTCACTAGGCCAGAATTCATAATCAGAGTTTAGGGGCTCTTTCTGACAGAGGCCTTTCAAGCACTCTGAATTTCAGGAAAAGCCATAGACTGAGTTTCCTACCTCCTAAACTATGCCTCTGGCTATTTCCACTGAGAATTAACCACTACAAGGAATACCTGGCTTTGTCTGTGACCAATGGGCCAAGACCTTCCCCATCCAATCAGAACTACACAAATTATATCCTCTTTTTGCATACATACTAACCAATCAGAACTGCACAGTTTGGAAACTTTGTCTAAAATTGACCAAAATGAGAACTTGGCCTGGAATTTTCTCTACAAATAATATTCTCCTCCTCCATGTCGCAATGGAGTACACTTTGGTTTCTATCTCACCAATTTGTAAAATGTCCTCTTGAATAAAATTTATTTTCAGGAAATTTCTGCTGACACATTCTTATGTTCCAGTGATAACTACATGTAGCAAAATGGTTAAAATTAAACATAAACATTTCTGAAAGCTTGACTTGTCACTAAAATAAAAGTTTAAATTTAATTGCCTTTTAAATATATATTCTACCTGTTATAGAATATTATTTCATCTCTTACAATTTGATGCAGACAAATATATTATGATGAGATAACTATTTTTGTTGACACATAACAATAACAGGTTAAAGAATAATAGCCTTCTCATAATCTCCCTAGAGCAGTTTACACCAAACCCTATTGATCAACTAAGACATCAGTAGAAGAAAATTAGTTTAGATCTATATTCATAACTTTAAGGACTAATATATAACTTTATTATTACAATTCTCTGCTGAGTAGACTGCACATTTGTGCAATTCGTTTGATTTAAACTTTAGTTGTGAAGTGCCTCATTCCAAACTATAACTCTAAATCCCTTTACTCCTATAGAACACGCTTTTACATTTCCTTACTTGTTTCTGATAGGTTTTTGCATTAGTTTTGAGAATAATTACATTTCCTATAATATTAATGTTATTCTTGAATACAATGGTCATGCTAAGTGCTTCATAAAATATTTGAATGTCTTTAACTAAGAAATAAAATGTTATTGGCCCTTTGTTGCAAAGAATGGCTAAAGTTACAGCCAGGCAGTGGTAAGAAGGATATTGATACTTTTTTTGTTATTGCTGTTGCTCTCTTTTAAATAAAATGAGAATTATTGAAAGCCATTTATTTGGCTCAGCTTGAAATTAACATCTTACTGAAATAGTTTGTGGGAATATTTCCCATAGTTTTTGTGGCAGTAGTTAAGTATGCACTGGAGCAAGAGGAAAAAACAAAACTAAAGTGAGATATAATTTATATTTCAAAATACACTGGAATTGCTTTAGGCTGAGGGACTCCCTAAACTTGGAAAACATATCTTAGCACCAAAAAACGAGATGTGCTAAATTCCTCAGAAGTGGGGGAAGTGTATACTATACTCGAGAGCCTAAAAAAAATACGTATATATATATAGAAGTCAAATTCAGCTTTTGACCCAATATATTAAAATGGCTGACCAATATTTTTAATATTTTATATACTCCATAAATAAATGTACAAGTAGAGTTAAAAATAAAGCCACAGCCCTAGTCAGTGTGACTCAGTTGGTTGGGCACCATCTGGGCACAAAAGCATTGCTGCTACAATTCTTGGTCAGGGCACATTCCCTGAGCTGCAGCAGTTCGATGTTTCATTCTCACATCAGTTTCTCTCTCTCTCTCTCTCTCTCTCTCTCTCTCGTCCTCTCTAAAATTCAATTAAAAATCTTAAAGAAAAAAAGAAAAGTACAGGCCCAAAATGACTGTGTCTCATGCTAAAAGTCCATAATACCAAATCTAGATTTAATACCTGACCTAATTGCAGTTTCAGCCTCCCCCAGAAATGTAATCTTAATCAACCAATCTGGAATTTTCTGGTCTTGCCCTCTCCATTCCTCCTGGAAAGAAGAGGCAGTCTGTAAGACAAAAACAATCACAGTTCTCTCCCCTTACAAAAAGAAGACCCAATTACAAAATAATTATTTATTTTGGAAATTGCTCCCTTGCCCCACGTTTTTTCCTATAAAAAACTTTCATTTTATACTGCCCTGGAAGCAGCCTTCTAGCTGTTAGGTGGAAAGCTGCCAAATTCATAAATAACTTAATAAAGCCACTTAAATCTTCAAATTTATGGGTTAAAGCTTCATTTGTTTGTTTATATTAACATTAGTCTATTTATTGGCTGTGGGTGAGATAATTTTTGGTTTGATTTCTGGCTCAATCTCTTAATAGCTATGAGATCAAGGGCAATTCACTTATACTTGTTAAGCTTCAGTTCTCCCATCTTTGAAATGAGGATAATAATATTTGATTCAAAAGATTTTTGAAGATTAAATGCAAGAATGCATATAAAGAGTTCTGTAAGGCATGAGATTAATATGTAAGTATTTAACAATTGTTAGCAATTATTGTCATTATCGTTCAATACACAGTTAGCAATGACTAAAACACAAGATAAACTTTTTCTATATTCTCATAATGAGTAAATCTACAGGTAATTTTATGTTCATCATGCATATGGATTCATTAACCAGAATGATATCAATGTAAGAAACATTCAAACCTGTGAAGAATTTTTCTGAGTTTAATTGAGCCAACACTGTAGACAACTGCTGGGAAGCAAAATTTCAAGATACTGAGATTATGCTCTGGAGAATGGCAATTTTCACCTTACAATCAAAAGAGAATATGTAAATGGGTTAGATAAAATCCATTGGTGATAATTAGGGAGATGGGGAAAAGCAAAGGATTGGATGAAAAATAAAATGACAGACAGATACTTTTTTTACATAGGTGGTTTCAGGATGTTTAATACGAGGACTTATGGCCTATGCTCTGGTCCTTTGGTTGTGCCCTGAGGGGTCTTGAAAAAGGGGAGTTACCCTGACATTCTAAAGGAATGCTATTATAAATGCAAAAGACAATAGACAGGCTTCGTTAAGGTAAAGGTTGACCTTTGTCAGGAAAAACACTGGCCTAGAACATGACTACTCACCATATACCATAAAGTGCTTTCAAATAATAAAAAAAGAGGTTTTAATTTTAGACTAACCTTTGTTGTTGCTTTAGGTTTCTGAGCTTACAAGGTCACCGTGCAGGCCTTCCCTGAGCTAATCAGGTAAGCAAGTGGTCCTTTTCGTCCACAATAATTTCAAAATATTGCACTTTTACAGAAATCAAACACTAAACATGAGTCATGCAATCAAATTTTAGAATCCTATATAATAAAAGCCCAGTGACCATAACAGCATAACAAAAGTAGGACTGCTTGACTAGTCACTAAGTGATGCATTGACTACCTCTTGCCCCACCTCCACCCCCTACCTCTGGCCCACAGGCTCCAGTTGCTGGATGGAGAATGGGGAACTGGGGTGGTTGGTGGTGGCATGAGACTGGGGACTGGCTGGGGGAACTGGGTGGGTGGTAGTGGCGGAGTAGGACTGGGGACTGACAAATGAATGGAAGATGGTACTAAAGGCAAGCAAGTCCTAGGGAGCCTACTCATGCTTGATAGTGTGCTCTGGCCTTCTAGTTAATATAATAATATTAGTCTCATGAAAGGAATTTGGAAGTGTTACCTCCTCTTCAATTGCTTAGAAGAGTTTGAGAAAGATGATTATTAATTCATTTTGTAATGTTTGGTATAATTCACCACTGAAATTGCCTGCTCCTGGACTCCAAAAATTAACTTTTTTTGATCATAGATTAATAACTTTTAAAATATAATTAATATTGCCAAATTGTAGTCCCCAAATGTTATGGCAACAAACAGAAAAAGAGTAAACATGATTGTATCTATATGATCTCACCAGCATTATATATAAAATCCTAATATATTTGAATGCTTAATTAATGAATATATTTACATAAAAAATATATACCAACTAATTTGATTTGGCCTAGGCTGAAAACATAATTAAAACTATATATTTTGCCCTAGCTAGTATGGCTCAGTGAATAGAATGTAGGCCTGCAGAATGAAGCATCCTGGGTTCGATTCCAGTTGAGGGTACATTCCTAGGTTGCGGGTTCAATCCCCAGTGTGGGGTGTATAGGAGACAGCCAATCCATGATGCCTTCTCTCTTATCATTGATATTCCATATCTCCCTTTCTCTTCCTCTCTGAAATCACTAAAATTATATTTAAAAAAAAACTATATGTTTCAATTGTACTTATTGAGATATATTTATTTTAAAAATATATCTTGGTTAAATATAATGAATAAGTTTAAATCTCTATTATAAAATAAGATTTAGCTTTATAAATGCACTAGTCAACTAAGGTCAAAAGTATGTTTTAATTTTATCTATGTATATTCCATCTCATCAAGAACTGAAATTCCTGGCATAATTGTTTAAAGCTACTTATTGTGAAAAGCTGCAATGGATTTATTATAATGCACTATGCAAAGCAATAAGAATATACAAGTTTGCATTGAATTTTTTAGAGAAAATTGAGTTATTCATAAACCTTATTGAAGTAAAGGTACTGGTAATTACTTATTATTTCAAAATTATCCCTACTACTGTCCAAATTATATAGATATATTTAGATAAAAATGATTTATTATAATAATTATTAAAGGTAAAATAAAGTATGGTTAGAATAAGTAATTTTAAAACACAATGTAAAATATTAATACTAATGAAACTATGTTTACTTTTTAGTTGTTTGCATAATTTTCTTTGTTTCTAATAATTGCCAGTTTAATCTTTTGCCTACATTTTATTTAATATTTTCTGTGTAGAGATCTTGTTGTCGTGGGATATTAATACTTTTCAATATTATATATCATAATATCTTTTGGAGTACAATTTATCTATTGATTTTGGTTAGGTCTTTCATACAGAAAACATTAATTACTAATACATTCTTTATGGCTTTTATATTTCCTGACTTAATAAATTGAGCCTTTATTAAAGTTACATGCATTATCTTATTTCTAATATATTATAGTTTTATAAATATTTTTATAAATAATTTTATAAATAAAAATGTAAAATATTTGAAAAATTAAGATGGATATATACAATGATATCTTTAGGGCTGCAATATCAGTGGAAAAGCATGGTTAATTCTGCTAGTGATAATTGATGAAACTGGAAAAAAATAATGGTATGCATAATTATGTATATGACGTGTATTTGAGACTGCACCTTTAATTTTATAATGGTAAATGGTTTCATAATATTAGCATTATTTTCTGTCTAAATACATTGTATTTTATTTTAAAAACCAGTTGAAAAGTCTTAAAATACGTTACTTCTTTTGAATTTCTGAAGAATTTTTTTATAACTTACAAGAAATCAGTTGTAAATTATAACTTTAAATGATTTATATTTTTATATTAAGTCTTCAAATCCAGGAAAATTACATGCCTGTCTATATAATTCAGGGATCCTTAGTTTAATAATTTTATATTTTTGTGTGAACAGAACTTCTACATTATCTATACTATTATATATTTTTCCACTATTGTAACTGGAATTTCAAACTAATTTCTAATGATTGGTAAAATCACATAGTGGAAGGCTTCTATTTTATAACATGTCATTTTCTTGTTTCTCAGAATTGGCTAATAGGTCACAGAACTGGTGTCAAAGACATAGTAATTACCTTACTTCCTAAAAGGAGTCCATTTATGGGGGTACCACTCTTTTCAGGAATTATTAAAAACATATGAATCATTTCTGTTTTCCTAAATATCAATATCCTTCTAGAATTTAAATAATAGCCAAAATAATAGCCATCACTCTTTTCTGATTTTAAACATTGTGACTTTATTACTTTATTAGCCACTCGAATAAATTTGAGTACAATATTTTTTTATCATTTTAAGTTGTTTCATTTCATTTATTGTTCAATTCTGGTGAAGGCTTGCAGGGAGGTGAGTGGGGTAGAAGGGGTTATTGGGAGGAAAAGGGGGATTCGCTAATACTTTAAACAATAATTTTTAAAGTTAAGAAAAAGATTACCAAATTTTTGGTATGACTTGTTAGCATCTTGTGATATATTCTTTCACTTTTATATATTTTAATGTGTTTATTTAAGATCAAATATTGATATATTCCTAATTAAACCAGCCTTGCTCTACTATAATGAACTTTAGTTGATTATATCATATTCTAAATGTATGATTTAGAATCTAAATTTTATTTAATTACTTTTTGCAACTATAGGGAATTTTTATCAATATATCATGTTTAGATCTTTTGCCATAAAATATAATATTTAGCTTTGATTTTGACATCAGCAAAAAAGGACCATCTTTTTCACCTCAACAAACAAAGATTTTAAATAATAGAAAAAAATATTAGGTATAAAGGAAGTTGCCTTTAAGTGAAATATAAAGTTAATTTACAGAAAGGAAGAGAGATTTCACCTACATTTTATACTGATTTGTGCCCTTCCTCTCACATTTTTATGGTGGAACACTAATCTTCAGTATCTCAGTATGTAACTTAGTTGGGAGATAGTCCTATGTAATAATCCTATATAATAAAGAGGTAACATGCAAATTGACACTCATGCCCTCACACAAGCTGACCACCCCAATGTGGCCAAAAGATGTCCAGCAAGGAAGGGCAATCAGGATAGGAGGGGAGGGCAGTGAGGGGTGACCAGACCAGCAGGGGAAAGCAGTTGGGAGTGACCAGGCAGACAAGGAAGGGCAATTAGGGGTGACTGGGCTTGTAGGGGAGGACAGTTAGGGGTGACCAGGCTGGTAGGGGAGCAATGAGGCATCAAATAGGCTGGTAGGGGAGTGTGATTACAGGGTAAGCAGGCTGGCAGGCAGAAGTGGTTAGGGGCAATCAGGCAGGCAAGTGGTTGGAAGCCAGCAGTCCCAGATTGTGAAAGAGATGTCTGATTGCAGATTTAACCTTGTAGCTGGACATCTCCTGAAGGTTCCCAGATTGGAGAGGTGCAGGCTGGGCTGAGGGAAACCCCCCCACCCCAAGTGCACGAATTTCATGCACCAGGCCTCTAGTCTATACTAAATGGGTAATATGCTAATTAGACCAGACATCATCCAGATGTCCTGGATAAAGCCACAGTGGCGAGGCCCGAGGTAGAGGTGGTTAGCAGTGATCAACTCAGCAGGGGAGAGCAGTTACGGGTGACCAGATCAGCAGGAGAGGGCAGATGGAGGCAACCAGGCCAGCAGTGGAGGGTTGTTGGGGATGACCAGGCAAGCAAGGAGCAGTTAAGGAGATCATACCAGCAGGGGAGCAGTTAAGGGGATCAGACAAGAAGGCAGAGGCAGTTAGGGGTGATCAGGCAGGCAGGCAGTTGAGCGATTAGGAGCCAGGAGACATTGCCATGTAATTTTATTAAAAATTTATATTTAGAACAGTTTTAGGTTAATAGAAAAATATGAGGAAAATTATAAAAAGTCTCCCCACATAACCTTTCCTCCCCATATTCACACAGTTTCCCTCATTATCAACATCCTGCATTACAGTAGTATGGTTGTTACAACTGATTAATCTATAGTAACATATAATGGATATATAGTAACATATAATAACACCCTTGTTGATAGCTCACTTCTTTTTAGCACTGAATGATATTCCATTGTCTGAATGTACCATTGTTTGATTATTCACCTACTAAAACACATCTTATTTGCTTGAAAGTTTTAACAATCATAAATAAAGCTATGATAAAGATTTGTGTGCAGGTGTATTTGTGGATATTTTCAACTCCTTGAGTACCAAGGAGCATGGTTTCTGTATCCTATGACAAGAGAATGTTTAGTTCTGTAAAAAACCATAAAACTGTCTTCCAAGGCAGCTGCACCACTGTTTTCCCACTAGCAATCAGTGAGTGTTCTTGCTGCTTTAGATGCTCCCTGGCATTTGGGTGTTGCCAGTATACTGAATTTTGGCCATTCTATTAGGTGCATGGTGGTATCTCATTGTTGTTTTAATTTTAATTTCCCTTTTGATACATGATAGAAAGCATTTTTTTAAATATATTTTATTGATTTTTCTACAGAGAGGAAGGGAGAGGGATAGAGAGTTAGAAACATCAATGAGAGAGAGACATCGATCGGCTGCCTCTTGCATGCCACCTACTGGGGATGTGCCCACAACCAAGGTACATGCCCTTGACTGGAATCAAACCTGGGACATTTCAATCCACAGACTAACAAACACTCTATCCACTGAGCTAAACCGGTTTTGGCAAAAGCATTTTTTAATATACTTATTCCACCTGTATTTCTTCTTTGAAGAGGTAGGTGTCAGTTAAGATTTTTTATCTATTTTATCAGAAATGTCTTTTCTAAATATTTTCTCTCAATCCATATCTGATTCTCTCATTTTTGACATCTTTTATGGAGCAGACATTTTTTTAAGGAAGTTAGCTTATAAATTATTTCTTTCATGGATTGAGCCATTAGTGCTATATGTAAAAAGTCCTTGCTGTAACCTCTTTGGCCCCTTGAGTGTGGTTCTTCCACAAAATACCACAGCCTGGGAGAGTCTATTTTGAAAAAGTGGCATTAGAAGAAGTTTAGAAAAAATGGCTCTCAAAAGAATTTTAAATTGTTGTGCTGTTGATATTTGGCTCTGTTGACTAATGAGTTTGCCTATCACTACCTTAGGTCATCTAGATTTTTTCTTATTTATCACTAGAGGCCTGATGCACAAAAATTTGTGCAAGGGTTGGCCTTCCTTCCCCCAACTGCCAGCTTCTCAGTTGCCCCCCTGTCTGAACCTGTCGCGGCCTGGGACTGCCCGTGTCTACTACCACAAACTCCTGTTCTCTGGTTCCACAGAGTCCCCCATCAATTGCCCTGCAGAGGGTGGCCTGGCCTCCCTCTGTGGTGAGATAATGGAGTGATTGTGGAGTCCCAACCAATTGCATCACACCGCCAAGGCTGGCCTGACACCAGTATATGTCATAGTGTGATCTTTTGCTGTTTGGCTGTTTGGTTTATTTGCATATTATGCTTTTATTATTGTAGATTCATGAGTTTTATAGTTTTGTGTTTTACAGTTAGGGCTGTGATCACTTGAATAAATTTTTGTGAAGGGTATAAAGTCTTTATCTATATTCATTATTTGTTTATATGTATTTGTCTTGTTGTTCCAATACCATTTGTTGAAGAGACTGACTTGTTTCACTGTATTGGATTTGTTCCTTCATCAAAGACCAATGCATTTGCTTATTTTATTTTAACCAAATAACATTGTCTTCTTTACTTTACCTTTATAGTAAGCCTTGAAGTCAGAGAGTCTCCGTTCTCCAATTTTATTCTTCCCCTTCAATATTGTGCTGGCTATTCCATATTTTTGTCTCTTTGTATAAACTTTAAAATCTGATTGTTGATATTTACTATTTTAAAATAGATTATATATAGCCATGTCTCCTAGATTTTTTATTTAATATTCTTTGAAGACAATATTTTATATTAGAATAATGATCATTGTTATATAAAATAATAAATGTTGCATAAAAACTATAGTGAAATTATAAGCAGATGCCATTTTTGTATCAATTTGGTTATTTTAATGTTTTGTTTTGATTTCTCCAGGCATTTTAGCTAAACAAAGACATCCTGAAAATCATACCCAAAACATAGGCCTTCATAACATATTTCACCTTCACCATACTGAATCTCAACTTGCCAATATCCAACTATGAAAATAAATGCAATTTTAAAAATTAAAGAATTTCAATGTCCTCATCCAATTTTTAGAGCAAAAAAGCAAAAGAATGTTCCTGTTTTGTACAGTATTTCTGCTACTTTTGTTTCCTTTTTCCTTTTTAATTGAAAATGGTTCCAGCCCATGTTTTTCTCTCAGAAAGCTTCTACCTCCTAAACTAACTCTCTATAATTACCTCTTAAGTAGCCATTCTTTTTAATGTCCTCTCCACTGTGCTGAGACAATGGTTTTTCATTTCTCAACTAGTAATTTACAAAAAGGAAAAATATTATATAGAGGATATGAAAACTCAACTCAACATTCCTGGCTTTTAGAGTTGGCTTTTTTTTCTTTTTATAACAACTTTCTAATGAATCTGATCCTTTGACAACAACAACAAATAGTAACAATAACAAATTAGCTTATTGAACCAGTTTCTATAATATATTTTTTGGACAATAATCACAAGTCTAAAAAATATAGCTTATACCTTAAAAACTGTAATAGCACTCATAAAGATGTCTGTGCCTAATTCTAAAGATAACAGCTACAAGCTTCTATAGTTGCTTACTTTAAAAAAAAAAAAAAAGGATTCTGAAGGGCAGAATCCTTGTCTTTTTCATCTTGTTTCCTTAACTGAGTCTAATGCAGTGGCTTGCACATTGTAATTGCTCAATAAATATTTGCAGAATTAAATTGAAAATTTTATCACTTTAAATGACTCTTCTTGACACATTCTTGCCAGTGGAGAATTTAATAAACTGAGCATTACCTCAAACATAAATGTTGAGAATAGCTTTTGAGCTTCACTTTTTTAGAATTGTGTTAACAATATAAGTTTTTATAAGAAATTCATCTTAGGACTTTTATTAAAGAACATATTTATCATCTAAATACTACTGTTTCCGAAATATCTTGGTTTTGCATCAAACTGGTCCATAGAATCCTTGAACAATTGTAAGAAAATTTTCAAGGCAAATAAAATAAATGCATTCTTTAACAACAACAACAAAAAAACACAAACAAATAGCGTTTAAAATGCTGATTAATTTTATACTTTTATTTGGAGTATTCAGAATTCAAATGGTATTTCAAAAGCTACTTGAAGCATATGTGATGATTTTGTTGTTTAACTATAAGTAGAAGGTAACCAGTGGCAATAATTTAGCAAGGTGTATGTCTATGTGCACTTAATTTAATTTTTGAGATATTTTTTAGAATTTGATTTGGCATATATAAATTGGGCTTAAACTCACATTTATCAATCTAATATATATATATATATATATATATATATATATATATATATATAAACAAAATGTATTTTAATATGTTTATTTAAATTTCTATATTATGTTTTACACTAAGAAAACAAAAACTGCCCTACTCTGGTGAGATATAGGAAATCATTTAAATCTTATATATTTCAGCAATGATTCTCAAATAATAATTCATAAATACTCAAGATCCATTTTAAAAATAAATTGAAGGGATTTTTTTACCTTCAAATTAACCTTGAATATTCTGATCCTTCCTCCAAAATCTCAGGCAGAAAAGAAAACACAGGCTAAGCTCTGCAAACTCAAATTGTTCTCTCAAGCCTCCAATACCCAATACACAGCATTTCTTAGAGCTTCTTGATCTTCCTTCTTTTTCCCTTCTGTAATTAAACTAGAGGCACTGAGCCTGAAGTTTATGCACTGGTGGCTGAGCAGAGTGTCCCTCAGCACAACCTGCACCCTCTCCAATCTGGGACCCATTAGGGAATGTCTGACTGCTGAGTTAGGCCCAACCACACAGGAATTAGGCCTAAACCAATAGTCAGATATCTCTCTCACAATCCAGGTTGCTGGCTCCTAACCACTCACCTGCCTGCCTGCTTGATTGCCCATAACAGTTTCTGCTTGCCAGCCTGATCACTCCCTAACTGCTCCCCTGCCAGCCTACTTAATACCTAACTACTTCCCTGCCAGCCTGATAGCCTCCAACTACGCTCCCCTGCAAGCCTGGCCTTTCCCAACTGACCTCTCCTACCAGCCTGGTCACCCCCAATGGCCCTCCCTACTGGCCTGAATTCAACCCCAACTGGAGGTATGGTTTTTGGTCAGGCCTGGAGAGAAAGAGAGAGGCAAGTGATGATAAACAGCTGCCACAGAGGCTACAGATCAGACCCTGCTTCTCTCTTCAGGACTCTCTCTGAGCCTGATTCACAGCCCCCTCAACAGTCAATTCTGGGTTACCATGCCTGCAGCCATAGCAGTCTTGACCACAGGATTGATTTGCAGTTGGTCAAGCTTCTGGTGCTTGTGGATGTGAAGGACTCAAGGTTTTTATATATTAGTATTTATTGGTGTGACATTGGTTAATAAGACCTATAGATTGCAGATTGCAACTGTACATTCTGTGATACATGATTTATACATTACATTGTGTACCCACCACCAATAGTATTGATGCAGTAAACTACTAGGCTTATTTTTTATGGGATGTGAGATTCATGAGTTAGATAGATAATTAAAAATTATTTTCTATCACCATATATTTTTCCCGCTTCACCCTTTACTTGTTTGTTTCTATGAGTTTCAGTTTCATATCCCACATATGAGTGGAATCATACGGCTCTTAGCTTTTTCTGACTGACTTATTAGCAATAGCTTAGCATAATATTCTCAAGGACCATTCATGTTATCACAAATGGCAATATATCATCTTTTCTTATGGCTGAGTAATATTCCATAGTGTATATGTGCTACATACATCTTTTTATCCAGTTCTCTAATAAAGGACACTTTGGTTGTCTCCATGTGTTGGCCACCATGAAGCTGCAATGAACATAAGTATTCTTATATCTTTTTGAATAAATGTTTTCAAGTTTGTTTTTTGTTGTTGTTATTGATTCTCATCTCAGGATATTTTTCCCATTGCTTTTGTTTGTTTGTTTGTTTAGAGAGAGTGGGAGGGATTGGAGGCCGAGAGAGAAACATTCATCTGAGACACACTGGTTGACTTCCACATGCACCCCTGCAACCCAGGTCATGCCCTTGACCAGGAATCAGACTCATGACCCATCTGTGCCTGGGCAAGCAGTATGAACACTGAGCAACACCAGCTAGGGCTATTTTCCAGTTTTTTTGGGAAGATACTCAGAAGATGAATTTTGTTCTCATATTTTTTTATTTACCTATCTAACTCATGAATCTCATATTCCATAAAAAATAAACCTAGTAGTTTATTGAATCAACACATTTGAATTAAACAGTACTCTATTTCTCGCCACATTAGCAACAATTGCTGTATAAACTTTCAACAAAGTATAATTCCTCAAATTTCAAATGTAAAGCAATTTTCTTAAATATCAAACATAATTTTATGATATTTAATAAGTCACATTTGAAAAATAAGAAGTAACAGCATAAACATTTTCTAACTTGACCAAAGCCTTTTTTGTGTTATCAATTTTAATTTATAAACCAGACTAGAGGCCCGGTGCATGAAAGTTCATGCACTGGAGTGGGGATCCCTCAGCTGGGCCTGCCCCCTCTCATATTCTGAAAGCCCTCGGGGGCAGGAGGCAACCCAGTGACCAGGAGAAGGTAATGCCCCATCGTATCACTGCTGCTTCCACTGCCAGCAACCTAAGCCTTGGCCAGCCCTGGTTACCTGAGCCTCAGGCAGCCTTGGGTGGCTGGGAAGCCATCATCTGAGGCTTGCCTATACTTCAGGTTGGCCCTGGGAAGCTGAGGAGCTAAGTGGACTGGGGGACTCTGGAAGCAGGCACGTGGAGTGGCCAGGACTGCCTGGGGGCAGGCACTGCCTTGTCCTACATCTGCCACACTGGTGGAGCTGAGGGGAATGGGTTCTGCCATCTTGTGGCTGTGGGCATTGCCATCTTGAGAGTGGGACAGTCAATTAGCATATTCTCTCCTTATTGGCTGTGGGCACCACCATCTTTGCGATGGCTTGAGGGTCAATTAGCATATTTGTTCTTTATTAGAAAGGATTTGCTTAATACAGGCATCTTTTTTATTTGTTTCTCCATCCCACAATTTTAAAAGGACATTTAGTACATATAGATATTGTAGTTATTTCCTCAATGTTGCCAATTTAATGATCTTGTAGTAGGCAATTAGACAGACATGAATAGAGCAGGAAAAATGTCACCAGGGCAGAGAGCCTGAGGTGCCTAACAAAGGGCAAAACTGAGAAAACAAGTGTTGTAGGCTGGTACCTAACTGCAGGTTAACCTTTTCTCCCTAAAATATTGCTTGTCATGTGATTTAGACCCTTGACCTTTCATATGACTGGTATGCAGTTCAGACCTTCCCCTAACTGTTTCTTCCTGGCATGCCACTATGATGTGGTAGACCCCCTTAGAGGAGAAGCAAGGTGGGTGGAGAATAGCCTCATATGACTCCCTTGCCCAATCACTCCCTTAACCATTAAGTCCTCGGGACAATGAGGTTCTGACCCATCTCAGATATTCTTAGGAACAAAGCTTCAGGTGTGTTGACCACTGTTACAGTCAAACCAGAGTTAACATTTAGGCTTCAAAAATTATGTTTCTGCTCCAGGCCCAGAAAAGCAGCAAAACCAGATGTAATGATGCCATGGATGACAACAGAACCAGCAACTATCAGTATGATCACTTGCTTAATAAGTGGAGATCAGGATCATGAGGAGACAAACCTGGGAAGCTGATGAATATTCTATTGAGATCCTCCTTAGAGACCTCCAGATAAAAGCCCTTAAGAAATAGGGTTCAGGCTAACACACTCTCTCTCTCTGTCTCTGAAGCATATATGCACCTTCCACCCTCTCCTCATAGGCATCTTGTCTTGGCTTTTCTTTCTCTTAAGCTCCAAGGGGCCTTATTTTGCCTCTATCATTCATTTCCTAATCCATACAGCCCAGCTGGCTAAGTTATTCTATCTTTGTGAGTTTATAAATAAAGTTTCACTTATATTTGGGCCTTGATTCTGAATTCTTTCCTAGCCAAACTCAAGCACCTATGTGTAACATCTGGTACTATTTTACAATTAACAATATCACTGTGTATTTAACTTTGAAAAATGACTTTTTCCTTAGAATAAATATGAAGTGCTGATGCCAATATAACACACACTTAAAAGTGGCACAGCAGATCTGGGAAGTTGTCCAAAGTACTTCAATGTGACTTTTGTGTCTAATTAAGGCTTTTTATATGAAGCCATCATTTCTGGAGAAGAAGAAAAGAAAAAACACACATTTATTTTTTAAGACAATTCAAGTGCATTATGAAATTATTAAATTCTTATGTGCAGAATTAAATATATCACCGCATTTTCATCCCACCAAAAAAACACCCTACACATGCGCGCGCGCGCACACACACACACACACACACAGAGAGAGAGAGAGAGAGAGAGAGAGAGAGAGAGAGAGAGCAAGAAAACAGTCTACCATCTCTATGACCATCTCTGGGAGAAAAGAAAATTGTCACAGAACAACCTTCCCCACCCCCTCTTCCTTGTGTCTGGTGGCACACCAAAAAAAGGATAGAAAAAAATCTAGGCAAGAACATGTAATCAAAAGGGTTGACTTCTAGTCAGTGTATGGCAATTAATTGAAAAGATTAAGAAATGAAAGTATGAGGTAGAGGTTAATTATCCTTAAATTGAGTCCAATACATATTGAGGTACAGCTGACTACAATTACTGACAATCACAATTTAATTTGATTATTTTAAAAAATGCTTCAACATGACACATTTCAAACTGCAACATAAAAATTATTTTAAAAAAAAACTAAGGTTAATTTTTATATTTCTAAATGTTCATGAATATACTAAGTTTAATTTAATTCATAACATAGCTCAAGTCTCTTCAGTTATTTTTCCCCATTTATATTATACTAGAGGCCAGGTACACAAAATTCTTTCACAGGTGATGGGGTGAGGAGGGGGAAGTCCCATATCTCAGGCTGCAACGTCTACAATCTGAAACTCTTTGGGGGATGTCTGATTGCCCATTTAGTCCCAACCCAGATCAGGCCTAAATGGGCAATCAGGCATTGTCCTTGCAATCCAGGACTGCTGACTCCTAACTGTTCAACTGCCTGCCTGCCTGATCACCCCTAACCCCTCTGCCAGCCTGCCTAATTGCCCCTAACTGACCTCCCCTGTTGGCCTGATTGCCACTACGTGCTATTGCATTGGCCCCCACCAACATGGCTTTGTTTGGAAAATGTCCAGTCAATCCAGTTTAATTAGCATATTATCCTTTTATTAGTATAGATTTTATGTGGTAAGGATATTTTTCTTAATTTCAAAAATCAAACATGTATTTCATCAATTCCTTTAGCAAAACTTCCCTTCTTTTCTTTCTTTTTTTTAACATATATTTTATAGATCTTCCACAGAGAGGAAGGGAGAGGAACAGAGAGAAACATCGATGAGAGAGAAACATCAATCAGCCCCCCCCCCCCCATCCTCCACTGGGGATGTGACTACAACCAAGGCTCATGTTCCCGACTGAAATTGAAACCTGGGACCCTTTAGTCTGCAGGCCGATGCTCTATCCACTGAGCAAAACCTGCTAGAGCAAAATTTCCCTTCTTAAGATCCTGCGGTCCCTCAGGTACTATAGAATCCACTAATAACTTTATCATCTTTGTGATTTTTTTTTTTTGTGATACTATCTTTCCACTTGCAAGCTCCTTTTGAGTTTTTGCTTCTCTAGTCAAATTGAAATGCTCAGTGAGTCTTGACTTCCAGGTAAGATTAGGAATGACTTTCAACATTGGCACCAGAATGTATAATTGTATACTGGCATCTAAAAGCCAATAAAAATCAAATCATGCCATAAGAATATCCTAAGCGAAGTGAGCACTTATAAAAATAGTGTGAAAAATATACCTCCTAACCTTGCCACCAAAATGAGTGCTCCTGGATACATACCATTTGGGCAAATATTATGTCTCAGAACTTTGCTGAACAAAGACTACTTAATTGTATTTATATAGTACATGCTTCCCCAGAGAGATGTAGTCAACACCACTGAACAGTTCCAGTTTGCAGGACAGAAATTAACTTGAACAGAATATATATGTGTGTGTATATATATAGCTAATACGCAAATAGTCCCCTAAGAAGTTTGACCTGGAGGCCAAGAATTTGGTAGCTCGCTATGATTAACGATGACTGCCAGGGGGTGGTGCAGAATGAAGGAAGGGCCCAGGAGGCACCTCATGGCTAGGGAAAGAAGGCCCCATCCAGCAGCCAAAGACCCCAATCACCCCTAATTGCCAGCCAGCCAGGCCTAGGGACCCTACCCATGCATGAATTTAATGCACCAGGACTCTAGTCAATAATAAATGGCTGATACCAATATTCCACAGCTAAACCGTAGCATTTTATATAAGGAAATACAGAAAGTATCTCAATCAGGGTAGAGACAACAATAAAAATTGTGGCCTGGAATATAAAGGCAAGGCAGTAAACTGAAAAGGAATCGAAGTTAGGAACTATTACTACTGTAATAGTAGTATAATCTAAACTGGTAAAGAAGAGCACTTCAGAATAAAGATCATGACTTGTAAAAGAAAGAGGTGATGAACGGGCCTAGAGCAATGATTGGCAAACTCACTAGTCAACAGAGCCAAATATTAAAAATCATTGAAATTTCTTTTGAGAGCCCAATTTTTTAAACTTAAGCTTCTTCAAATGGCACTTATTCAAAATAGACTCATCCAGACCATGGTATTTTGTGGAAGAGCCACACTCAAGGGACCAAAGAGCCACATGTGGCTTGCGAGCCGCAGTGTGGCAACCACTGGCCTAGTGTGATGTTGGTAGACAAAAATAACCATGTAGAATATTCAGTTGAAGAATTGCTAAAAACTAGTACAGCCATTAGTGTATGGGAAATTTAGGTGTTTCAACAGCTTGATGGATGACACCAGTCAAGAAATAAAGGCAGAATAAAAATTCTTCAGGTATACGTAAAAATCTTCATAAGGGCATACCAATGGTATACTAAAAGATAGAACTTGAACATTAAAAACAATCAGAGTAATAAATCAAGAAACTGAATTTCAATTTGGTGAGCATATAGTCCTCTAAAAAATGATGAGAGAAAAGAAAAACAAGACAAAACAATGTAATTCTGATCAATAGTAAATATATGTAATTCACAATTCCTAGATAAATACTATTTTCACTACATAGCGTTCCCTCCTCTCTGTTGAAGCCACATGTCACCTCTTCTGGTTAACTAATGCACATGTCATAGAAGGCACTGCCAACTCATGACAGATAACTATAGAGGAAAATAAAACAAAACAAAACTGAAGCTACCTAAGTCGATCAGGATATGTTTTTATTTGTAAATCTGAAGGAATGACCAAGAAATAGCAAACATTTTAAGAAATATAAAAACATAAGTAAAGTATTATAATATCTGAACTTACTCTCAATACAAGATTAAGATAAAAAAGGAATTGAATTTCTTTTCCACAAAAGAGAGCATGGAAATCAACAAAATGATAAAGATAAATAATCTATGAGTAAATGACTTAATTAATAGGATATGATAAAGATGAACAAAATAATGTCTTGCAATTATTTCATTGTTTTATTTCTTTTTCTCAAGTAATTATTGTGGGGATATATCTTTTTACATGTTTGTGGACTATTTATTTACAGTTCTTTTGCCTAACTTCACACACTTAACTAAATTATTTTTATTTATATTTGTCTTTATCATTTTATTATTCTAGTAATAATTTGTAACTGATATTAAATGTTTTCATAAGAGTAGGAAATAGATATATCCACCTATGTGATTAAATATAGATATGGAACATTTAGGAACAGATTCTGACTATTGGGAAATACAAAGCTGCCCAATGGATAATTGAATGTTTCACAGGTTTAAAACAATAATTTTTTGAAGAAAATATATTTTGATACCTGACTTGACTGCATTAGCATTCTTAATGTAGTCCTTGGATCAATAGCACCAGAATCACCTGAGAATTTTGCACAAATGTGGGTGCACTGAGTCAAAAACTAAAGATGGGCCCATCAATCTGTATTTGGACAAATTCTCTAGGAGATTTTCATGCAGTTCAATTTTTGTTAATCACTACTCTATATCACTTATTGGTTTTCAATTTGCCTGATACCAAGGAATTGTGTTTGTGTATTATGTAAATATTTCATATTTATTATAAGTAGCTAATTTATATGACCAATTATTATGATTAGATAAAATAAAAACATGTGAAGAGTAATTAAATTTCCTTAAGTTCCATTGCAGAGACACACTTTGTGCTGATCAGGACAAGCTCTGTTGAAGAGGAGAAACTGAACAAGCAAATTCTGCATCCTGGTATCAGTAGTTTTATCAACACTTCTTAATTTTTTTTCAAAATGGCTTTTAGACAGTTATTGGGAAAAATTAGTGAATCAAACCATATGTTATTAAATATATTCAGAGAATAAAAATGGTTTATGAAGCCATAAGTGACATTTAATAAACATTCAAAACTAATAATAAGTACTAAAATTATAAATTGCAATAAAGATTCCATATTATAGTGGATTTGTATTCTATGTAACATAAACTGTTTATAAATATTATTATTTTGAATACATGAAGCTATTTTAATGTCTTTTAATGTAGTCTAATGCCTTGAAATCAAATGTGCCTGTATCACTGTATATTGCCATGAGAATTGTGTCTGGCATACATTGGACACCTAGCTGCTAAATTTAAAGAATGAACTAGATTGATACATAGGATTGCTCACTGAGCCTCTCCACTATGAAGAAGGCATTTCAGACTTTACTTGCACAAATACAATTATGTATGTTTGACCTCATATGAGCTTCTGTGTTAATGTCACATATGAGTGAATGGCACCAACCACCCAAGTAGTTGCTAAGGTCAAAACCCTAAGCAGAGATCATAGCCTTGATAGAGAAGCTTTTACTATATCACTCTTGTGGCAAAACAACTATTAAAGTCAGATAATGAAAAAAAAAGAATCTGTTATAGGAAATGGATAGCATCTGAGGGAACAATGACTTTGTGTGCCAATATTCTGGGAAATAATTCTGGATAGTTCACTGAGGTGAGACCCATATGCTGTGAAATGCTTTTCCAAGTTCTTAATTCCGTGAGCTGGAGGCTGTGAAGCTAGTCTGAGGGTACCATTAAGAGCCAGAATAGCCAGAAGAAATTTTAATTATATCATAAATCTGAGCAGACAAACTTGAAGTTCATACCTACAAAGCCACCATAAGTTTAGGGGTCAAAATTTTGGAACAAGAGTACTCCTGAGAGCTTGACCATCTGTACCAGTTTTTCACTTAAGACATTTTAAATTTTAATTTTAAATTGTAGTATGAAAGAAGCAAAGAAGCCAAGAAAAAAAAAGTGACTTATAAGCTCAGTAGAGTATTCATCAGTTTTAAATGACTGGGAGAAGGGGATTAAAGTCGGCCAAGAGGGAGGATTTCTAGTAAATATTAAGTTCCCAGAGGAGAGGCCTGCAAAGCTACCCATTGGGGTAGAGAGTAAGTAGAGAGAGACTAAGCATCATATCTAGACATAATTTACAAGTCCAAAGAAACGAATCTTTTACTTATTGGGATTACTGTTGTCACATTAAATACACTAGCAGCCGAAAACGGCTTGGCTCAGTGAGTGGATAGAGTGTTGGCTTGCTGACCGAAGGGTCCCAGGTTCAATTCTGGTCAGGTGCATGTACCTTGGTTGCAGGCACATCTCCAGTAGGGGGTGTGCAGGAGGCAGTTGACCAATGTTTCTCTCCATCAATGTTTCTAACTATCTCTCTCTCTTCCTCTCTGTAAAAAATTAATAAAAAAATATATTTTTAAAAATACACAACCAAAGTAAGGTAAGCATATTATAAATTATATTATTAATGGTTAAATGATTTGTATAACTAGTATAGAAAACTAATCAATTTAAATATTAAATTACATTTTATTTGGATTGCTGAATAAGATTTTACATTATTTTTAAAATTGTAGCTTTTTAATTGGTATTATATCTTCTAAAAAGTAAAACAGAAGATATTTGTTATGAGTAGAATAATTTAAAGCACTAAGAAAACAAGTTCATTCTATAAAATACAGTGCATTGTTGTTTAATCTGGCCTATATCAGTTTCTTCCTATGAATTTAGATTGCCTTCTTTTTACTTATATTCATTGCATTAATGTGAAATAAGTTCTTCAAAATTAAAAATGAAAAGTTTCCCCAGCAAGTGTGGCTCAGTGGTTGAGTATTGACCTAGGAACTAGGAGGTCACAGTCTGATTCCTGCTTAGGGACCAGCCTAGGGTGCAGCCTTAATTCCCAGATGAGAGCATGCAGGAGGCAGCCAATCAATGATTCTCTTTCATCATTAATGATTCTCTTTCTATTCCCCTCTCTCTTCCTCTCTGAAATCAATTTTAAAAACATATAAAATAAATGAACAGTTCATTTAATTGATAAATGAAAACCTACACTTTCAATTTATAAATTTCAATTATCATTTGATTAATCAAGCTTTAAAAATGGTTTATGCATGTTCAATTAGAAGAGAAACATTAAATATATCAGTTCCATCTTTTTTCCCTGAAGCATTTGCTCATGATGAAGAGTGAGTTTTTGTTCAATAGGAATAAAATTACACCACAAAGCCCATTAAAAATGATGGAAATTGCTCATCTAACTTACCTTTGACCAATAGAAAATTTTCCCCAAAAGAGTTATGAAAGACATAAAACTCACCATGGTAAAGAAACATTTTAAATAGACTGTTTCTTTGGATTCGGGGCACCTAACTTAGAACATGAGTATTCCAGGAGACAATTTAATAAAATGTTAAGCAGATAAAAAGGGGAAAAAATAGAATTTGAATCAAAACAATGTAGATAAAAGGGAAATAAATTGTGGAATTGGGAGTGAAAAAAACACACAAAACTGCTAAATCACATAAATAAGATCATCTATTATATAATTTCATTATTTGGGGCTTTTCAACTAATGTTTTTTGTTTGTTTGTTTCCTTATTTTAAGAAATAAAGTAATGTCTAGAATGAAAGTACTTTAAGATATCCATACACACAGAATTGTGTGATTTCAAAAAATTGATATAATACTTTAATTTTATTTAGACAATCTGTAACAAAAATAACTGCAACTCTTTATAGATTTCATCTTAAATTCGTAGATCTCACCAAATAAGCATTTTTGTGTTTTATTTTTAATACCTTGCCCAATAATAGACAAACATATAAATAGACTGTACCTCCACTATACCCACAGCTAATCAGGAGTGAGTATGCAAATTAACTTGACAAAGATGGAGGATTAATTTGCATATCCAGGTGTGGAGTGGCCAGGAGGGTGCAGGATGGCTACTATGAGTTTGAGGGTGGCAGCAGAGGGAGCTACAGGAGCAGTGCTCTGCCCTGGAAGGAGGACTTGTAGGTTCCCAGGCCACCAGGAGCTAAACCAGGGGAAGGAAGACCTATTCTTGCATGAATATTGTCCAATAGGTCTCCAGTAATACAATAAAATACTAAAATGACCAGAACTGTAATTTTGGTAAAATTACCAATATCTTGAGGTGGGTTAGAATTTAAAAAAACTGTAGTCCAACTTTTCATAGCTATCTTTGTCTTTTCTATTTTTTTCAGATAAATAAGTTAATATATTTATACAATTAGTGTACATGAAGTGGCCGGATTATTATGATCTTTGAACACATAATAATCTTGTCATTCAGTGTATATCTTCTATAATAAAAGACTAATATGCAAATTGTCCCCTCGACCAGGAGTTTGACCAGCAGAGATGTTTGCCAACTACCCATGAGCCCCCCCGCCCCCCCCTCCCCGCCAGGCTGGCTGGATCCCACCAATGCACGAATTCATGCACTGGGCCTGTGCGCGCGCGCACGCACACACACACACACACACACACACACACATTGAGTGGCCAGATTATTATGCATTCAGAGATCATAATAATCTGGCTATTCAGAGTATACTAGTAGAGCATTTACATATTAATTATACCTCAATAAAGCCTTTAAAAAACACAAGAAAAAAAGCAATATTTTAGCTAAAATCAATATATATGTATTTTTTTTATTTTTTAAATATGTAAAGAAAGTAGAATTTGCATAATTTTTCATAGTATTTCTGCATCTTTATAGTCATTTAATCTTGCTGCAATTACCAGTGTTAACAGCATTATAAATTCCCAATCACTCAGCATTTGTTTGTCTGTTTCCTCCAGTTTCTGAATTGTAGTGTCTTCTTTACAATCCCACCTGCACTGAGTCCAGGCTCTCATCTTGACATATGTGACTATTAAAACAGGCCTGTTAATAGACCTCTTTGTGTGCACATTCTATTTTTTTAAATATATTTTTTATCAATTTCAGAGAAGGGAGAGGAGAGAGAGGGAGATAGAAACACTAATGTCAAGAGAGAATCATTGATTGATTTCCCCCTAAACATCTCCCTTTGGGGATTAAGCCCACAATCCTTGCACATGCCCTGACATTGAATCCAACCCTGACTTTGTAATTCATAGGTTGATGCTCAAACACTGAGCCATGCCTTTGTCAACATCTTTTACATCAGAATCAATAATTGTCTTTTAAAGCACAGCATAAATCATTGATTCTTTTCTGGTGATTTTAAAAGTACATATATTTTAAAAACATATATTTGTTAACATCTTTCAATTAGTTGACATACAATATTATATTAGTTTCAGGTGTACAATAGAATGATTGTACATTTATATAACTTATGAAGTAATCACCCCAATAAACCTAGTACTGAAAAGAGCTTTAGGGAGTAAAATAGGTAGGTTTAGGGAGTTTTAGAAATAAAGAGGGTCCATGAAGGAGGAAGGATTGGAGCCCATAAGTGGGGGCTTAGAGCTTCCAAAAGGCATGCATTCTCAGTGAACAAAACTTGCCACAGGATAAGAGAAAAGGAAGACATCCGTTCACAGAAGATACGGAAAAGCCACAGGGTATGGGGGAAAAGAAGAAACAAACTTTCACAGGGGATAGAAAAATGCTGACAAATGGGAGAAAGAGGAAAACAGATTTTCACTGGAGATAGAGAATTCTACTACTGAAGGGGAAGAGGAAGAGGGAAGCACCACATGTGTTTTGAGCTTTGAAGTTGATATTCTATTAATTGGAAGGCAGCATCAAGAAACAAAGAACTGCAGCCTTCATAAACCTTAGTTAAAAAGAGCTTGCTGGGTCACCCACTTTAAGACTCCCCTCCCCACATAGGAGTCTGCACTTATTGCCAAAAATTTCTACCCTTTTCATCTACCACTTTTTGTCCTTGACTTCATTCTTCAAATCTAGAATGAAGACAAGAACCCACAAGAACCCGGGGGAAAAACCACCCTTGCATCCTGCTCAGTAAAAACCACCCTACTTAGTACCCATCTGGCATGATATATAGTTATAACAATATTATTGACTAGATTCCCTATGATTTATTTTATATCCCTGCAACTATTTTATAACTGACAATTTCTACTTAGTCACTTCAACTTTTTACCCATTGCCCAAATCCACCTTCCATCTGGCAGATTTCAAAATGTACTCTGAATCTATGAGTATGTTTATGTTCTGCTTAGTCATCTATTTTGTTCTTTAGATTCCACAAATCAGTGAAATCATATGGCTTTTGTGTTTCTCTATCTGACTTATTTCACTCAGCATAAATGACCTCTAGACCTTTCCATGTTGTTGCAGATGGGAGGATTTTATTCTTTTTTTGGATGAGTCAATATTGCATTTTATATATGCATCACTTCTTTATCGACTCATCTATTGATGGGTACTATCTTTGATATTGAAAATAATGCTGCAATAAACATATTGAAGTATATATCTTTTTTATTTAGTGCTTTATTTTTTTTTCAAATAAACAGAAGTAAAATGTCTTGGTCTTTCTTTGCCTGTTTGTTACAGCCCTTGTTTTAAAGTCTATTTTGTTTGGTATGAGTATTGCAGCTTTATCTTTCCTTCTGTTTTCATAAAAATATTTTCTATCTCTTTACTTTCAGTCTGTGTGTATCTTTTTATCTGAAGTGAGTCTCTTGTAGACAGCACATTTGTGGGTCTTGTTATGCATTCATACACCATTGTCTTTTGATTGGAGTATTTAAGTCATCTATACTTATAGTAACTCTTTTTTTTAAAATATATTTTATTGATATTTTTACAGAGAGAAGGGAGAGAGATAGAAAGTCAGAAACATTGATGAGAGAGAGACATCAATCAGCCGCCTCCTGTACCCCCCAACAGTGGAGATGTGCCCGCAAGCAAGGTACATGCCCCCAACCGGAATTGAATCTGGGACCTTTCAGTCCACAAAGCCGACGCTCTATCCACTGAGACAAACCGGTCTAGGCTAACGTAACTCTTGATAGATATGTATTTATTGCCCTTTTGCAATTTATATTTTTGGTATGTTTTAACTTCTTCTGGAAGAAGAAGACCCTTTAATATTTTATGTATTACAAATACTGGTGATTAACACCTTCTGCTTTTTCTTGTCTGGGGAGATCTTTATCTGTCTTTCTATTCTAAATGCTAGTTTTACAGATTAGCCTAATCTTGGTCATAGGTTTTTGTTTTTCATCACTTTAAATGTCTCTTGCCAATCCCTTCTGGCCTGTTAATTTTCTGTTAAAAAATAAATGGCAGTCTTGTAGGAGCTTCCTTCTAGGTTACTGAATGTTTTTTGTTTGTTTGTTCGTTTGTTTGTTTTTTGCTGTTTTTAAGATTCTTTCTTTGTTTTTAATATTTTCCATTTTAATTAAGATGTGTCTTCATGTAATCATCTTTGGGTTCATACTGTTCAGGACTCCCTGAGTTTCCTGTATTTATATGTCTATTTCCTATTAACTTTGAAAAAGTTAGCAAAGTTTTTCATCAATATTCTTTGGAAGGTTTGTAATTTCCTGCTTTCTCTCTTTTCCTTCTGGCACCCTCATGATGCATATGCTCCTTTACTTAAAATTTCAGAGGCTGTTTAAACTATCCTCATTTGTCAAAAATTATTTTTCTGTTCCGATTGGCTGTTTTCAGCTTTCTTATCTTCCAAGTTGCTGATTTATCCCTCGGCTTCATCTACTCTACTGTTGATTTCCTATAATGTAATTTTTTTTTAAATCACTTTTCATTTTCAACTACAGTTGATATATAATATTATATTAGTTTCAGGTGTATATCCCAGGGATTAGATATTATAGAACTTACCAAGTGATCATTTGGATAAATCAAGTACCCATTTGATACCATACATAGTTATTAGATTATTATTATTATTATTATTATTATTATTATTATTATCCTCACCAGAGTATATATATTTTTCCATTGATTTTATAGAGAGGAGAGAGAGAGAGAGAGAGAGAGAGAGAGAGAGAGAGAGAGATTTATATGAGAAACATTGATTGTTTTCTCCTGTACCCATCCTGATACTAGGGTTTAAACCTGCAACCTAACTGGGAATCAAAAATCAAAACTGCAACCTTTTTGGTATACAAAACAATGCTCCTGTATAGAACAATGCTCCAACCAATTGAGCTACCCAGCTAGGGCTAGAATACTATTGACTATAATGCTGTATTTTATATCTTTATGACTATACTATAATTACTTTTTAATCCCTTCACCTTTTTCACACATACCTCTGACCCTCTCCCATCTAGAAACCATCCAAATGTCCTCAGTATTTATGTCTGTTCCTGTTATGCTTATTGTTTATTTATGAGATTCAATTGTTAATAGATATATATTTATTGCTATTGTATTGTTCATATTTTTTCATCTTGTTTGGGACTCTCTGCACTTCCTGTACTTGTACATCTACTCCCTTTATTAGGTAAGGGATGTTTTCTGTTATTATTTTTTCAAGTACATTTTCAATTTCTTGTTCTTTCTCTTCTTCTGGCAACTCCATAATACAAATGTTGGTCCTCTTAAAGTTGTCCCAGAGGCTCCTGACAATATCCTTATTTTTTTCTTAATTCCCTCTCCCCTTTTTTTTCTCTTTTTATTGGGTGTTTTTTGTTTCCAATATTCCACATTGCCATTTTGATTCTTGGATTCATATACTGTACTTTAATTACCCATAAATTATTCTTCATTTTAGTTCTTTTATCTTTTATTTTTGACTGCTCTTTGATATGGTTTCCATGTTCTTTTATATGCTGTTGAAGTGCTCTCTAAATTCATCTTCTCTTCCCCTAAGTTCATTGTGAATCCTTATAACCAGTTTTGAACTTTGCATTTGGTAGATTGTTTGTCTCCATTCTGTTTATTGATTTTTATGGAGTTTTGTTCTGTTCTTTCATTAGGGACATTTCTTTGTCTCCTCATTTTGGCAGCTTCTCTGTATATCAGATAGAGCTCCTATATTTCTCAGGCTTGATAGAATGGCCTTATAAAAAAGGTGTTCTGTAGTGTCCAGTGATATAGCCTCCCATCACCTGAACTGAGCACTTCAGTTGCACCCCCACCCTGAATGGGCTGTGCACATTCTTCAGCAGTTGCAGTTGAGCTTTGATTGATGTAGACTCATCCATGGGAGGGATTTACCCCTAGGACAACAGGGTACAATGATTGGCTGCAACCAATCTAGAGGACCAGCTGTTTAGGAGACCACAACAGGGAATAGGACTTACTTCAGTGGGCATCTGTGTCCTCTGAGTCCACCCCTTGAGTATGTCACTTATGAAGGTCGTTGGGTGGTGCTTTGATGTGATCTGAATTTATCTATCAGTTGCACTGGCTCTGGGATTTCCTGGGAGGTGCAAGTCAAGGTTAGCTATGGCTTGTGTTCTGATAAGATGCACCCAGCATGAACTACAAAGCCACCTACAGATGGTTGTAACTTGTCCTGGGCTTGGGGTTGCCTAGAGAGGCCAAGCTATGAATGAAGGCCAGCTGTTGTTAGTGCTGGTCCTTGGGCCATTTGACGAGAGGTCTGGGCAAATGGAGGCCAGATGCTACTTGTTTGAGAGCTTTTAAGAAAGTCTGAAGCATGATTCAAGACAGGCCATTATTATGAAAAGCCATTGGAAATAGCTTGTGTGGATCCTTAAGTTTGCGGGGCAGGGTCTCAGGGAAGCACCAACGCAGGGTGAACAGAGATAGCCAGGTTAATGAAGATTCAGATATGGTGGTTGCCTGTAAGCTCTGTGGGGGAAGGGCTCAGAAAAGGAACAATCATTTCTGTCAGCACTTCTGTCTGGGAGAAAGTTGCCCATAAAGCTTTGGGCCTGATGCCAGACAGTGCAATTCCTCACCATATGTCTCTTCTTCCTTTCGAGATCTGCCCCAGCTCTGGAATGTAGATATAAGTCTGAGTCAGTCCATGTGTGGGTCCTTTAGAGGAACTACTTGGGATTCTAGAAGCCCTCTGTCTCACTCAGCTACAATTCCTATTGGTTTTTAAATCTAGAAGTAATGGGGTCTTCTCTTCCTAGGACTAGAACCCTAAGCTCAGGATTTGGTGTAGGGTGTGACCTTTCACACCTCAGAGGGAACCTCCCTAACTGAGGTATCCTTTCTAATTTTTAATGTAGGTGTGGGACTAGCCCATTCCTATTCTCTATCCCTCCTATCAGTCTTGGTGTAGCTTTTTCTTGTATCCTTATTTGTAGGACATCCATTCAGCTAGATTTCAAGCATTTCTGAATGATGCCTGTTTAGTTGTAATTTTGATATGGTTGTGAGAGAATGTGTGTAGCACATTTATGTCATCATTTTGAAAGGAAGCCAAAGAAAAATGCATCTTTGTTATACTGTATTACCTACAATTTATGTAAACACATCTCAACTGGATCTTACAATCTACTTTTTCTACTATATATTCCCATGCAACCCACACCCCAGGTTGCTCATTTTCTACTTAAAATCACACCTATGTAGTAATCCCAGATTTATTATTTCCTCAAGTGTAAGTCACTCTTTCTTTTAGTTTTCCTGAAAATTATATAATTATTTTATATTCACTTAGAAGTTCTGTTTTTTGTTGGTATTAATAATTAGTTATTAAAATGGAATTAACCATTATCTACCCTTTATTAACATGTTCACACACTACTTGGACCTTATTTTACTATGGCATTTATCTTAGGCTATCTGAGATAACATTTGATTGTTTACAACCTGTGGCACCTGCTATATTCACAAATCGTGGTAGATGCCACTGTGTTCTCTTCATTGACATATCCAGAGCCCTTATCAGGGTGCACTGGGCAGTATGGGCAATCGATTTATTGCTCATTTAATGACAATTGATGTTTTTACATTTCTATACTGTCCTACTAATGATCCTTTTACATTCCACATTACCCTATCATTCAATGATGTACTCAGAGAATCTAAAGAAATTTCTTAGTGAAGAAAGCTATCAAAATCATTTTTATATGTGATTTCCTGGTTCAATAAATGCTAGATATTTTTTCTGTGTTAAGGAATTTCATTTTTTTAGAATGAAAATCCCGTCTAATAAAAGAGTAATATGCAAATTGACTATACCTCTGCTATACCCCAAGTCACCCCCACCAGCCATGCCCATCAGCCAATCAGAGTGAGTATGCAAATTAACCTACTAAGATGGCTATGACCACAGAGAAGCAGGAAGGGAAGCTTGGGTTGCCCCTGGCAATGGAGGAAGCCAAGCAAATCCTAGCTGTCCAGGCCTCTGCTTAAGCCAACAAAGTTTCAATGGCTGCCTCCACAGGGCAAGGCTTAGGTTGCCCCTGGCAATGGAGGAAACCAAGATTTCTGCACACCCTGGCCATCCAGGCTTCCTCCTAAGGCAACAAAGTTTCAATGGCTGTGCAAGAAGATGGCTTGGCTCTACTCCAGGCTACAAAGTTTCAATTGTAGAAAATAAATAAATCCTAGATATCAGGGCCTTTGCTTGTGTCACTGGAGTGTGTGGTCAGCCTGAAAACCACCACAGGCCATCCCATGCCCCAAAGGAACACCCACCCTGATCAAGGATACCCTTCAGGGCAAACCAGCTGGCCCCCACTCGTGCACCAGGCCTGTATCCTGTCTAATAAAAGAGTAATAGGCAGATTGACCATTACTCCAACACACAAGATAACTACCCTCATGTGGTCAAAATACCCTGCCCCCATGTGGGCACAAGATGTCCATTACAAGATGGCCAGCAGGGGAGGGAAGTTGGGAGGGATCAGGCTGGCAGAGGAGGGCAGTTGGGGATGATCAAGCCTGCAGGGGATGGAAGTTAGGGGTGACCAGGCCCATAGGGGAGGGCAGATAGGGGCAAACAGGCTGGCAAGGAAGCAGTTAGGCTGCAGAGGAGTAGTTAGGGGGTGATCAGGCTGGCAGACAGAAGAGGTTAAGGGCAATCAGGAAGCCAGGCAGGGGAGCAGTTGAGAGCCAGCAGTCCTGGATTGTGAGAGGGAGGTCCGACTGCCCATTTAGGCCAGATCCTACCTGGCCTAAATGGGCAGTTGAACATCCCTCAAAGGGTTCCAGATTGGAGAGGGAGAAGGTTGGGCTGAAGGACAACCTCCCTCCCCCATGCACAAATTTCATCTACCAGGCCTCTAGTATTTGAAATAAAATAAAATATTTTTCCTCTATTATTACGGATTTTGCTTAAACAAAGTAAAAGAGGTAGGATAATGAGTAGAGATCACACATTTTGGAAATATGGTAAAATGATTTGTAAAGAACTTAGTTTTTAAAAAAGGGTAAGGCTACTTCATGGACTTAAGCTTTATAGCCTCCAGGAAATAGACTTGCTTTGTGCCAGGCAACAGTATCACATACCACTACTCACAACCATTCTCAAGAAAGAAATAGCACTTGATCTCACTCATTTGTGGAATATAATGAACAACATAAACAGATAAACAAAAATAGATCCAGATATAGAGAAGCAGGGATCAGACCATCAAACCTCAGAGAGAAAGCAGGGGAGGGTGGGAGGAAGGGAGAGAGATCAACTAAAGGACCTGTATGCATGCGTATAAGCATAACCAATGGACACAGACACTAGGGGGTTGAGGACACAAGCTAGGGTCGGTGGGAGGGGGTGACTGGCGGATTAAGACACATATGTAATACCTTAATCAATAAAGAAAAAAAAAGAGAAAGGAATACTTAACTGGCTATGTGATTAGTTAAAGCTTCCATTTTGCCCTGGCCAGATGACTTGCTTAGTTGGAGTATTATCCATACACCAAAAGGTTTCAGGTTCAGTTCTGGATCATGGCACATACTTAATTTGTGGGTTCAGTTCTCATTTGGGATATGTATAGAAGGCAAATGATTTATGTTTCTCTCTCACATTGATGTTTCTCTCTCCCTCTCTAAAATAAATGAGCATGCCTTTAGGGTGAGGATAAAACACAACAATAATTTATGAAAACACTTCAGTTTCATAAATATTTTTAATCTTTTAAAATATATTCTCCTTCAAGAAGTGAAAATTTAAAAATTGAACTTTTGTTCTCCTAAATCTTAACTCTTTTTACCATGTTCATTATATGAGATAATCACATATCAGATGGCAAATATAATCAATGTCTTCTCATTCTATTTTTAGATTTTTTTTTATAATTAGAGACTTTGATTTCCTTATGTACTCTTAAGAGACACAAATGATATATTTTAATATTAATTAGAACCAACAAGAAAAGATAAAAATAAACTCAATTAATCAGTTTAATATATTCCTCCCTCAAGTCAGCAAGCTCTAGAGATCTTGATCATTTAAAGTTAGTACTCCAGAATCTCAAATACTCTAATTACCAAAGGAGAAGGCCTGACACAAATATCAAATAACAACTTCTTTATTACATAACTTCACTTTCCCTTACTCTTGTTTGATCTGCACTGAAACTAATGAAGTAAGTAAAACTGGAATATACAGATGTGAATGCTCAGTCACAAATAAACTTAATTGCCTAATGTCATACCTGTTAAGAGATAAAAGTTGAATTCCTATCCATATTTTTATAACCCCAATTTGCTTCACAATAAAATCCTAAAAGAAACAGAAAATCTGAGATAAATTTTATATTGAAACTGCATTTTATGTAAATAAATATTCTACATGAAACAAAGGTAGTCCTATCACATACCAATGATTTAACTTTTGGAGAAGAGGTTGGGAGGTGGTTAGAAATTCTTCCAAAAGGCAAAGAGAGTGCATTTCACTTCCTTTCTTGATGGAGGATGTAGCACATAATGTAATTGTTTCCTTGGTGACTCATCACTATCATTATGTATATCCATTCTTATTCTGTGCTGGAACACACAGCACATTTTTGCAATTGTTTGTGAGCATCTGTATTACTCCATGTCAGCTATTGGCTGTAACTACTCACTGCTGTCAGGATGCTTTTAACCAACACCCCTCACTACCTCCTCCCAGACTAGTTTGTTACTTACAATCTAACTGCAATTCCTAATCTGTAGTAAACTAGGAAAATTGATAATCCATTTTTTTTTTTACAATTTATGGGCCAAATAAAGCTCAGAATGGGAGCTGGCAGGGTTTGTATAGTTCATTTTGCATTCTTCAGATGTTTTATATATTTTCATGTATTTTACTATCTCCTTAAAAGTTTAGGATGATGGAAATTGAACCTGGAGTCATGTAGCGGTGGTTGAATATGCTGTTATCATGCAATGTGTCTGAAGGTATACTATACAAATATTTGTAAAAATATTTTGCATTTGTCATATTGATAGTTATTATCTTAAACATTATAAAGTGAAAGATTTTGCATGTAATCTAACAATAATCTAGTTAAAACAGCACAGTTTCAGTAACATCATCTCCTGCAATTTTAAATGAATAAAATACTTCCTAGGTCTACTCTACTTATCCTGTAGTTTAAATAATTTTTAAGAATGCTAAATTCTCTAACATAAATCTGTTCTTAAAAGCAAATGTGGCAAGCCAGATAGCTCAGTGGTTAAGTTTCAACCTATAAACCAGGAGGAGATCACAGTTCAATTCCTTTATCAGGGCACATTGCTCTGGTTTTGGGCTTGATAGTGAGTCATGAAGGAGTCAGCCAGTCAATGTCATTGATATTTCTATCTCTCTTTCCCTCTCCCTTTCTCGAAAAATTATCTATCTAACAAAAGAGTAATATGCAAATTATACCTCTGCTGCACCCACCAGCTATGCCCACCAGCTAATCATAATGAATATGCAAATTAAACAAAGCAAGATGGCTATGGCCACAGAGAGAGCAGGAAAGAGGTTTGGGTTGTCCCTAGCAATGGAGGAAACCAAACTTTCTGCAAAGCCTGGCCAGTGGAGGCCTCTACTTAAGGCAACAAAATTTTAATGGCTGTGCCAGCAAAGGGCTTGGCTCTGCTCCAGGTTACAAAGTTTCAATTGTAAAAGATAAATAAATCCTAGATACCAGGGCCTCGACTTGAGTGGCAGAGGTGTGTGGCCAGCCTGTGAACCATCACAGGCCCTTTGTCCAGGCCATCCCATACCCCAAGGGAACCCTAGCCCTGATCTGGGACACTCTTCAGGGCAAACCACCTGGCCTCCACCCGTGCACCAGGCCTCTATCCTATCTAATAAAAGAGTGATATGCAGATTGACCATCACTCCAACACACAAGATGACTGCCCCCATGTGTCAAAAGATCCTGCCCCCATGTGGACACCACAAGATGGCCAGCAGGGGAGGGCAATTGGCAGGGACAAGGTCTGCAAGGGAGGGCAGTTGGGGGTGATCAAGCCTGCAGAGTAGTGTAATTAGGGGTTATCAGGCCAGCAGAGGAAATAGTTGGGGGTTACTGAGCCTGCAGGGGAGAGTAGTTAAGGGTGACCAGGCCCACAGGGGAGGGAAGTTAGGGGCAAATAGGCTGGCAGGGGAGCAGTTAGGCATCAATCAGACTGGCAGGGGAGTGGGTAGGGGTGATCAGGCTGGCAGGCTGAAGCAGTTAGGTGCAATTAGGAATGCAGCCAGGTGGGCAGTTAGGAGCCAGCAGTCCTGGATGTCCGACTGCCTGTTTAGGCCCAATTCTACCTGGATAGGGCCTAAAAAGGCAATTGGGCATTCTTCAAGGGGCCCCAGATTGGAGAGGGAACAGGCTGGGTTGAAGGACACTCCCCACCCCCCATGCACGAATTTCATGCACCAGGCCTCTAGTATGTATGTATGTGTGTGTGTGTGTGTGTGTGTGTGCGCGCGCGCATGCACATATATCTATATCTATATCTATATCTATATCTATATCTATATCTATGTCTATATATCTCTCTCTCTTGCTATATATATATATAGCAAATACACTTTAAGAATGATCTATAGATTAAGTCTTCTTGGAAAAATTTTCATGCCAATTTGTCTTTTATGTAGTCTGCCAAATATGTCTAATATATGAGATTCCTCTAAGATATATATTTTCTGTCATTTTAAAAAGGAACTTTAAATTAACTAATAATATCTAATTAAAAAGTAAATTTTAATAATCTATAAATGTTAAATAATAAAAATGAAGGTGCTATATGTTCATCTGTCAGAGACCAAATATTGTTCTCACTAGGTGGATGTAATTGTTCTCACTAGGTGGATGTAAACGGAGGGCCAGAAGGCTGGCAAACCTTAATTGCTCTGAAAGGTCAGAGCTGATTATTCATTGTTTAGTTGAAACTATCTGTTTGTATCATGTTAATTTCTGTTATTTCCTGCCTAAAGGCTAGGGTTGTGTCCCAAAGCCTTAATAAAAGGGAGAAAAAGGCCAGAGCAAAATGGCAGTCCTTCCTAATAGAGGGAGGCTCCCGCCTGGCCCCCCCCAATATCGCCAAATTAATATTTTCTAGTCTCTCATTTCGTTTGCGTGCAGCCTCCTTCAGAACCCGAACCCTGACCCGGAAACCCTGAACCACGCGGGTCGTGGAAAGAGGTTCCCACATTCACCCTTAATAATATTTTAATGTCTGCTTACTACACATTTAACCCTAAACAGGAATGCTTCTGACTATATAGTTATTTATAATTTTTCTTTTAATATATATTTTATTGATTTTTCACAGAGAGGAAGGGAGAGAGATAGAGAGCTAGAAACATCAATGAGAAAGAAACATCAATCAGCCGCCTCCTGCATGCCCCCTACTGGGGACGTGCATGCAACCAAGATACATGTCCCTGACTGGAATTGAACTCGGGACCCTTCAGTCCGCAGGCTCATGCTCTATCTATTGAGCTAAACTGATCTCGGCTATAATCTCTTATTTATTTGCATCTGTTTCATGTAAAAAGAAGAAAAACATGTTAAGGAAAACAAAATCACTGAGCTCCACTTAAAAAATTGTCAATATCCAATGTGCCTCTTTATTTAGAAGGCATGGAGGGTGATTTTTTGGTGTGTTTTTGTTTGTTTGTTTCCATTTTAATTCAAGAAGAAAATCCTTTGAGCAAGATTGTATCATTTATCACATTAGTGTTTTAGACGAGTCTTTCCTTGTAATGAACCATGACGCTTTCTGTAGGCCTACAAAATGATATACATGAACTGAATTGAAAGATTTTCCTGATAATGTATTATCCAGATGCAACAGGTTGTCAGAAATGGAAAGCAAAGGTGGTGTATGTGCATAATTATTTAATGTCTGAACTATATTTGATATCTAGGATATGGGTGGTAAATGAATATGTAGAAAACTAAGGGTTTTATATTCCTGTTTTCTTTTTACACATCCCTCAATTATCATATAAACCCAAACAAAGCATTTAAATCTTAGTGTTTCAATTGCCAGACCATAAGAAAAATATTGGCAAGCCACATATATGACAACAGACTTGTGTCTAGAATACATAAAAATTTTGAAAACTCTTGTTGAAAAAATGTCCAAGTAGAAAATGAGCAAAATGTGAATAAATATATGAAAAGGTTTTCAATACTGTTAACCATTAGGGAAAAACAATTGAAATCACAATCAGGTATTACTACTCACCTATCAGAATGACTAAAATAAAAAAATGATAATGGTAATTTAAAAAGAATTATTGTTAAGAATGAAGTAAAGTCCCGTTACTCACATATTATTGGCAAGAAAGCAGCATAGCAGTCTCTTACATAATTGAACAAAACATGGGCTTACCTTATGACCCCAAAATTATAATCTTAAACATTTATTCTAAAGAGATGAAAGCTTACAATCACACTTAGAGCAGCTCTTTTCATAATAACCAAAAAGTGGAAACAATCCAAGCGTATTTCAAAAGGAGGACAGTTAATCTACCACACATCCGTATCATTAAATATTACTCAACAATAAAAAGAATGAACTGATGCACATAACTACTTGGATGGATCTCAAGGGAATGATGATGAGTGAAATAAGGCAATCTCAGAAGGTTACATTTATAAAACATTTGTGGAATGACAAAATCATAGAGTTGGGGAAGAGATTAGTGGTTTCCAGGGATTAAGAATGCAGAAAGGGAAAGAGGAGGCTGTGGCTATAAAAAGTTAGCATGAGGCACCCTGGTGCTCAAACTGTTTCATTTCCTGACTGTGGTGATGGTGCCATGAATCTACACATGTGATAAACTTTCATTAGACTTAATGAACATACACACTCACAAATGCATGCAGAATTGATAAAATCTGAATCAGGTGGCAGATTATGGCAGTCAGTTTCCTCAATGTGATATTGGACTATTCAGTTCCATAAAATGTTCCTTTTGGGGGATGTTGGATGTTGGATAAAGAATATATATATATATATATATATATATATATATATATATATATATTGTTACAACTACATGCGAATCTACAATTTTCTTAAAAAGTAAATTAAATAAAATCTGTGACAGAATTCTAGGTAGTTTCTACCAATTGCAGCAGAATTGGTACTAAAATAAAATTTCTTTGTCATCACTGAATGAGTGGGGGATAAAAATCAAACAGACACAGGCAGGTAAATGGTGAATCAGTGTGTGTGATGATCATGGTATAAGCTTTGACAAGGAACAAATCTATGTTTAAAAAATGGCTAACAAGATTCACTTACCAACTGGGCAACAGTAGTGAACTCATCTAGTCCTAGGCCTTTCACACAGATTTTTCAACCATAAAATGTGTTATATGGAATAACAGTGCCTACATCATTGTGTTCCTATGATGGATAGTTTACAAAATCCATATAAGTAAATATATATATATATATATATATATATATATATATATATATATATATACTTTTAAACATTATTATTTTTATCAGAGCCACTTAGTCTCAAGTGATATAGTGTTGGTAAATATAACTTAACATAAAAAGACCAAGATACAGAGAGGACTCAAAGCCAAGCAGGTGGAAGGAGAAACCTAGTTACTAGTGTATAGGGTAAGAAAGAGCATTAAATAAGATTGATAGGTGAGGAAAAAGGAATCAAATATAATTATAGTGATACCAAAACCAGAACATCTAGATTGGACATGTCAAACCAGAGATATATATACTTGTGGCTCTTATCTTTCTCTACCTGTAACAAAGCTGACAGCTAATTGTAGGCTCAGGCTGAACATACAGAATGACACTACAGGTTCTGTGATGGAACATTAAGAAAATATAGTATGGGGAGCTAATAAGTTATGGTTATTGATATCTTCATAGCACGATATGTATTTGAAGTGTAATTACCACTTTAAACAATAGAAATAACACCTAAATTTTTCATGTATGAGAGAGCAATATGATATGGATTATAAATAAAGTACATATATGTAGAAAGTTGTTTAAAATAGGGTTTTATAGATATTTACCATTTTTATATATTTCTTTATTAGGGAAATATTTGCTATGATTTCTTAGATAAAATATTTTTACTATAAATATGATGAATTACATAAGGAATTTGAAATGTTTCCATTTTCCACTCAAGTCAAATACTCAACTGAGAGAATTGATTACAACTACTCTGAATTAAACTATCATATGGTTTACTCTGCAACAAATACAGGCAGAATAGACAACTGGTAGCACACACATTTCAAGTGAGTATAAAGTTGAAGAAAGGGTGTCAAGACATGTACTAGGATGGACATGCCTGGAGTTTTGACTTTGTCATCACTGGTCTTTTTATCAGACCCACAATTTTCCTAGTTTTGGCTTTCCAAGAAATGTAACAATTATATCCAATCCCTTACACAATTTAATAAATACCACTACAAAAAGAATATTCAATTCTTCCCTAATTAGCTGGGTTATTTATTTATTAATGCATTCATTCACTCATTCATTCATTATTGCAATGCTGTAAGACTATTATCACATTTATATTAAACACAACACCAAGAGATACTAAGCCAGCCTCTATTTAGGTTGAAATGATTAAATAGGATAACAAAGATTTTTTTTTTTTTCTTAAACTCTCATTCTAAGAATAGAACATTTTATGACAAGCTTCCTTGCATTTATATATTTTCTGATGCAAATGGAATGGTATGTTTTGTTCTCTGAAATGATGCCAAAAGTCTGCTTGTAACCTTCTTGCCAATTACAGGCTCAAGGAATGTTTAATGTATAATTTGGAATTTGATATGATATCTCTCAGACAATAAGATATTCACAAAATTAAAAAAATAATTATTTTATTGATTAAAATGTGGAAAAAATAAAAATTCAGTAGATGGTTAATTCCTGCCTCTGGAAAACTTACAGGAATTTTGACAGCAATGAACATTAGCTAATGCCTCAAATATATTTTATTAAACTTTGGGATATTTCTGTTCTTCCTTTGAGTTTACAAATTCCCTATCCCTAGTTACTTTCTGACAATTTGCATAGGACCCAGAACATTTTGACCTAGGATTTTGATCATGTTTTGCCCTTCCTATTCACAGTCAATATCGAGAAATTATCAAATGTTAATGAGCATATGAAACACGGGGATGTTATTTGGGATGAGACCTGAGATTCTGTATTCCCCAGATTCCCTACATGATATCAAAGATCCTATCTACAGAAGGCAGTTTTAGTTATAATAATGGAGATAGTACACCTGAATTGATGTTATATTTGCTTGATTGATGAAAATTAGGCACTTTATTATAACAAAAATAGTTTAAATAATGAGTATTTAGGGTTTTTTCTTATTTTATTTTTCACTCCTTATAAGAACAAGTGGGTGCTTTGTAACACTATCGCTACCCCCCCAGACACAAGTCAATGTATTGCTGAATTCTTCATATGAAAACACTTGAATGACTCAGGGAATCATGTAAACTTGGTGCTTAAAATTAAAATGAAAGAAATGATACAAATTTAGATGGTTGAAATGCAGCACTTTTTTCAGCTTTATTGAGGTATAATTGATAAATAAAATTGTAAGATATTTAAAGTATACATCTTGATGATTTAAGTATATATTGTGAAAGAATGAAATAATTCTTCCCATCTAGTTAAAACATTCATCACCTCATATATTTCTGAGCTGTTTTTTTTTGTTGTTGTTGTTTATCTGTTTGTTTTTTTATGAAACTGGTTAGAAGGGTGATTTCTTTGCAGTTTCTTGGTCAGATGGATTAGGAGAAAGAAGCCACAGTCAAACGTGGTAGGTATAAGAAGTACAGAAACTTAATTGCAAGCAGATGCTATTTCTAAAACCCTAATTCTAAGGCTCTGTTCCTATTGGTACAGAGGGACAGAGGGGTCCCCTAAAGAGTGTGGCCACTGCTCTCTTTGTCCATGATAAAGACTGTAGCTCTTTGTCTCCTTATGAGCCTTTCTAATTGGACTCTCCCCCAATTTAGGACCCTTATGTTTTCCTCATTGTTTACTTTGCAAAGGCCAAAGCTCACATGGTGCCCCCCTCTTTTTCCCCCTTATTTTCAACATTCCTCTGTCCTCTTTGAAAAACAGGTTTCCTTTTACTTGATATATTTTGTCTTTCACATATTCATCTTATCTGTTCAAGTTAGAGTTACTTTTGATCTATCTTATGGTACCTAGCAACCTTATCCTGCCAAGCCTTGAGACTGAAACTGCTGGCTTCTCTGTTCAAAAGAATAAAGTGGCCTCTTTTTTGTCTCTCTTGCAATAGATTTATTACCCTTATGGTTCTCCTAGCTGCTCAGGCCAGAGATACCTCTGTCCTTGGTTGATGGCTGTTTAAATTGTTCAGACCAAAATGCTTCTATTGTCTCTGGACCCCCCTCCCTTCCTGTCTTAAGCTAGCTAGTTAACCCTTTTCATTTATCTTTGTGCATGTGTGAGAACACTTAACTTCTACCCTTAGCATGTTTAAATCATTTATTTTATTCTAGTGGCCCTGTGCACAAATCTGTGCACCAGTAGCTCAATGCTGCTTGCCTCAGCTGGCTGCCCTACCCACTACCACTCTTAGCTCTCTGCTGCAAGTAGCTCTCTGCCCTGCACTCCTGTAGCTCTCCACACTCTGCCCACCTCCTGCAGTTCTCCACTGCTTATAGCTCACTGCTCTGCCCTGCTGCTGTTTGGTCTTTAGGTGATGGTGTCCCAGACCAATTTACATATTACACTATTTTAAGTATTGACTCTATTTTACATAACTTAGAATGCTATCAATTATAGTCACCATTTTAAAGACTAGGTATTCAGACCTTATTCATTTTATCGCTGAAACTTAAAATGCTTGGCTTTTGTTTTGTTTTGTTTTTTCAGTTTCATTTTAGGAAAGGATGTTCCATACACATTTTTGGGCTACATGCATAATATGTTTGATTAGATGCAATATTTGTAAATAAAAACACTCCATTGTATTTTATTGACACTTCGGGGTTTTTAAGAGGTACCAGGGGGCCCAGCAAGAGTGGCTCAGTAGTTGAACATTGACCTTTGAACCAAGAGGTCACGGTTGGATTTGAGGTCAGGACACATGGCCGATTTGTGGACTCAATCCCTACTGTGGGACATGCAGGAGACAGCTGATCAATGATTCTCTCTCATTACTGCTTTTTCTATTTCTCTCTCCCTCTTCCTTCCTCTATGAAATCAATAAAAATATATTTTAAAAAACAAAAGAGGGTACCAGGAGATGCTAAGGCTCTGAGTTCCAGCCTTTGGGTTGTCTTTCTGAATTACAGCATTGGGACCTGGAAAAGAACAATTGTCCTGTCCTTGGGCCTTGCCTCGGGACTGCATCTCTTTACCAGGAATCTGAGATACTCTCCACATTCCCGATCAGGAGGAAGACCTTTACACACTGTTTTAGAAAAGAGAGAGTTGAAAATACAGTGAAGTGATTGTACTCTATTTTGGAATGTTTAACAATTGAGGGCTCAAATTTACATCAGATATTGAGAAATTTATTTTTCTTTTTTATTTTCATTGTTGACACTACTACAGATGTCCCCATTTAAAAAGCTGAAAAAAAGAGTTTTCTTTATATGCCATTGCTTTTCAATTCAAAAGGCAATAATTTTCATAGTTTTCATTGAACTTTTTATACATATTTCATAGGTTAACTAGAGGTCCAGTGCATGAAATTCATGCACAGGTAGGTTCCCTAGGCCTGGCCAGCAGTCAGAACCAATCAGGTTCCCTGCCTTCCAGCCTCTCTGCCTCCTCCTTCCCTCACTCCCTCAGAACTCCACCACCACCCCTGGTTGCCTGCTATGTTCCAGGCTGTCCCCTGGTGGTCAACGTACATCATACAGAGTGATGGAACTCTCAGTAGAACTCCCAAGGGAACAATTTGCATATTAGTCTTGTATTGTATAGGATAGTTTGCATTTCCAAATTGATAGTTTTTACCTTTTTTTTTGTCATAGCCATTTCATCTCGTGAACTTGTTACTCTTTATATAAAATTTATTTTATTGTTTAAAGTATTACAAATAGTACATATGTCTCCTTTTATCCCCCATTGACCTTCCCCTTGCCTCCCCTACCCTCTGGCACATGGAACTGGAGAGCATTATGCAAAGTGAAATAAGCCAGTCAGTGAAGGAAAAATACCACATGATCTCACTCATTTATGGAATATAAAGAACATTATAAACTGATGAGCAAATATAGATACAGAGGCAAAGAAGCATCCAACAGATTATCAAACTACAGCAGGAAGGCTGGGGGAGGATTGGGACTACAGGAGGTAAGAGATCAACCTAAGGACAGGAAATCCATGCATATAAGCATAACCAATGGACTCAAGTCACTGGGGTGGGGGTGGGGCGTAAAGGAATTTGTTACTCTTGATAGATTTTTAAGCCTAAGAATAACCAGGTGATGTTCTAATTGGGGTTTTTAACTTAAAAAAAAATATATTTAAAATAGTAAAGCCAAACAAAAACTATGACTTTCAAATGTGATCTCAATAATTAGTGGTTGGCTGGATGTGTAACAGTAAATATAACAGAAATATCCTGATAAATGTGTCTTTATTTCGAATCAAATCTCACTCTTCTAGCATTTATAATTTTGTGTGATACAGAAGCTATTTAGAAATATTATAGTAAAATTTATTTTAAAAAATAGAATAAAAAATCCAAAGCAGCCTCCAAATCTGTCTAATTTCCTCCCACATAGTATCTACTTTGGAAGACTTGCTCCAATATTGAATCAGTCAGTTAACAGTCATTGAGGTTTCCTGCTGCATATTGAACTTTCTCACATATCTTAAACTATAAAAATAGAGATAAGACAGACATAATAAGTTACAGAAACAAGAAAGAAAGTGTTAAAGGCATTTTAAGTAACATATAGGTCTAGACAAGAGAATGCAAAGGAGGAAGAGATGGTTGCTATGTAAATTGTGAGGGAAAATATAAGGCAACAGTATGAAAAAATTGTGCAAAGACAAAAAAGAGCATGAAGGGCTCAAAAAAGGATGCAGGATATAGGAATATGACAATATGATAATTCTGCATTTTTTAAGCTGAAGGGCTGAGAGGAGGATGCTGCAATTAACTAAAATATAGTAGGGAACAAAGGAAGTGAATAAACTTCAGAAGGAAATGAATGACTCACGCTTTCCATTATGCTGAATAAGATTATGATTGCTATTTTCTATTCAGCCCCAGTGAATTTATGCACATATACATGGCTATATGATTATATGTAAAATGTGCATTTATGATGAGTACCATTTAAATTCATTTTACAAAACAGCCAATGCAGTTGACAATTTAACCAAAATAAACACTTAGAACTTTCTCTTCCCTGAATAGAAAAATGTAATGGTTTATTGAGAATACTTAATCTTTCACTTTTTCTCATATCCCACTCATCTTCTGTCAACCAGTCTGCACAAATAGATCCTGATACAAAGAGTCAACATATAATCATCTTTTACACAATGTGGGCAATTCTGCTATCATATAATCATCTTATTTTAAAATGCACATAGAAGAGCAGGCTATTTGAATATACAAATATAACAGCTGGAAAA